>NJET01000106.1:3158-67411 GCA_002591415.1 Ophiocordyceps australis | reverse complement strand
CTACTACCACTACTGCCTTGGGCACCTTGTAGCACATTGCCCAACACGCCTTGCCTCTCCAACATGCCCTGGCAGCCACACACCTGTAGACACAAGGGGGCCCCAAGGCCGGAGCCCGACTCTCTCGGAGCTGCCTCGGCCTTTGGCCCTCAAAACAACCTCTCCTCGCCCCGGAGCGGAGGCCCCCGACCTCCGAGCGGATCTCTCCGCAACGCCCGCCCAAAGCTTGGCATGACCAAGGAGCTAGCCGGTATCAAAGCCTTTTATTAATAAAGCCTCGCGTTTATTAATAAAGCCTCGCGCAGACAAATTTGGCCTGCAATAATACTAAGCCATCTACCGCACTGCCCTCGCTACTCGTAGCCCCGGCCATCTTTTGCACCTGCCTTGGAGCTATTTGCTACAAGTTCAAAACAAGCCTGGGGCCTGCTCCTTGCTCCGGCTTCTCTTGCAGTCCCTTGGGTCAAAATTCTTACCCCCTCCACTAGACTACTACTGCTACTAGAGGCCCATTGCACTCTGTTGCGTAGCAACAAACGCCCCTGAGCATAATGCTGCATGGGCCACACTCAAGGCCACACGCCCACCAGCAGCACAAGTCGACTCTGAGCGAGCCCATCAAGGACCCCAATAATGCCCACGAACAGCAGCCTCGGGGCCCGCAGGCAGGATTTGCCATGTCTGACACCGAGGTTGACGCGGCGCCCAGCACCGAAAAAGACAAAGACGCCTCCGAGGTGGGCTGGGAGCCAAGCGACACTGCCGATCCGCTGTGCCCCCGAAGCTTCTCTCGCCGCCGAAAGTGGCTGATTGTATGCATCCTGGCCAGCGTCAGTCTTGCTGTGTAAGTCTTGTTGCAGCCATTGCAGCCTGCAAAGACTGATGCCCTTGCATGTAACAGCACCTGTGCCAGTTCCATATATACAGCCACGTACGACAGGATGGAGGCCGATTTTCACAACTCGCGCATCGTCTCCGTCCTCGGCCTGTCTTCTTTTGTTCTGGGCATCAGCATTGGGCCCATGTTTCTCAGCCCGCTTAGCGAGTTCTATGGCCGCCGCCCCATCTATCTTGTCGCTTGGGCCGCATATACCATTTTTCTCGTGCCTCAAGCCCTGGCCCACAGCGTCGCCCTCGTCATCGTCTTTCGCTTCTTGGATGGCTTCACCGGCTCTGCCTTTCTTGCTGTCGCCGGCGGCACTGTCGGAGACCTTTTCTCAAAGGACGAGTTGCAGGCGCCCATGGCCGTCTTCTCTGTTGCGCCCTTCATTGGCCCCAGCTTGGGCCCTCTGCTCGGTGGCTTCATCAACTACAACGTCACTTGGCGATGGACATATTATCTTCTTCTCATCTGGTCAGGCTTCATCTTGGTTGCTGTTGCCCTTTTTGTTCCAGAGACGTACCGTGAGTTGCAGTCATTGCTCCTGTGCCAACTTTGTCCCCTTCAACTGACTCTTCATCAAAGACCCCATATTGCTGCGCAACAAGGCGCGCAAGTTGCGAAAGGAGACGGGCGACGAGCACTGGATTGCTCCCACTGAACATGTACAAAAGTCGGTTCCTCGCGCCATTGGCCGCTCGCTGTTGCGGCCCTTTCAACTGCTCATCTTTGAGCCCATGTGCCTCAACCTGTGCATCCTCTCGGCGCTGCTCCTGGGAATTCTCTATCTTTTTTTTGGCGCCTTTCCTCTGATATTTGGTACGGCACACGCTTTCAATCGCTGGCAAACTGGTCTGGCCTTCCTCGGCATCATGGTGTCCATGGTGGTGGGCGTTGCCACCGATCCTATCTGGCATCGCATTCGGTCCCGCCTCATCATTCGTCATCGCCGCCAAACAAATGGTGTCGAGGGCAGCGAGCCCGAGTTTCGATTGCCGCCAGCCATCTTTGGCTCCGTTTGCGTGCCCGCCGGGCTCTTCATGTTTGGCTGGTCCACCTACCCCTGGGTGCATTGGATAGTTCCCATTATTGGATCAGCCATTTTTGGCCTCGGGTGAGTTGGCCCTTCCTTTCGCTTTGCTCCCCCCACACGTCCAAGTCTTGCCATGTCGCACTGCAGCTCTGCTTGCTTTTCCAAGAGTCCACTTCAGGCCTCGATGCTCTTTACGCCTGATGGAGAGCGGGGGGTGTGTGTGGCAGCGCACAATGCCAGCTCTCTCCACTTGTGTCAGGACGGAAGCCCCTTTTCGGAGCATTTGTCTTTTGTTCGCTCCGCACACAGGCCACAGTTTTTGCCATGTTTCAATAACTGACAATGCAGTTGGAGGCAGAATAATGTTGCTCTTTACCGGAATTTTTACCTTTTTGGCAAGTGGTGCCGTGAATAAGGAGCGTGTCCTGGCCACTTACTTGGCTGACTGGTTCTTTGGCGCCGACAGGTCGATGCCTATCCGCAGTACGCCGCGAGTGCTCTCGCTGCCAACGCATTTGTGCGCTGCCTTTTTGCAGGTGAGTCGGCCGAGACGACTGCCCCTGTTACCCCTTGCTTCTTTGCCCTCCCTGGCACCTGGCTTTGTTTGGCTGCTGCCCCTGTGGGAGATGCTCGGTTGTGTCTGCTGTTCAACGTTGCACGAGTTGCGCCCAGACGTATACTTTTTTCCGTATACATGTCAGTGATGCTAATCTGAGCCACCTATGGGTCCATGGCAGCGGCATTTCCCCTGTTCGGCAACCAGATGTACAAACGGCTAGGTTACCAATGGGCTTCGTCGCTCCTCGCCTTCCTCACCCTCATTATGATGCCCTTTCCCTACATCTTCTTCCGCTACGGCAAACGCATCAGGGCAAAGAGCCGATTTGCCAGCAAAGCCTAAAGGCCAACATGACGAGACGGAGTGCCTTAAACAGCAAGCAAGTCAGGCCAGTCTGATGCTGCTACGCTCGAGCCAGCAGCGGTCTACCCAATGCAGATGAGTATTTCCTTGAGTTGCGGGCCGAGCCGCAATGGCCAAGTCGTCACTCAGGAACCACAAATGCGGTATGCCGTCTGTCAGAAGCCAAGAGCAGCCAGCGATACGAGACAGCAGAGCAGCATTGGAATACTTGATGACATCACAGAGAGCCAGTTCTTTTTTATCTGTGCCCAGTGCCTTGATTTGATCTGGCTCGGCACGAGGGCGTGTCGGGCGTGTCTGGCAAGGCAGCCGATGGGATGTGAGGAAACACGCGGACTGCATCGCACAAGACTGTTGGTCAAGGCGGAGGGGTGAAACGGCATAAGCTCAAGGAAAGTGGGTGTGGATAGATGACAGAGACTTGACACATGTGCGGTCGGTGTAGTTGGGCATCTCTGTAACGGAGCACGTCACCAGCCTTGGCGTGCCGAGATGAGATGTGGTGACGGCACGACGCGTGCCTGTTGAGCTTTGGACACGGCATGATGCAGACAAGTGGCGAGGACAGTGAAAAGTTGGGCGCTGAGAAGCTCTCAGAGAGTCCTTGGCACACAAGGCACGTGTCTGTCTTGAGTGTGTGTGTGTGCGTGGGAGTGCTTGCACGTCGAGGCAATGGAGCAAGTAGGGGACGGCAGATGTGGGCAAGGCAAGATGGCTCGGTTATTCGGCTGCCGCCATGTACAAGAGGTGACGGGGGCATGGAGGAGGCGGAAAAGGTGGAGGAGAAAGACAAGGAGGGCAAGGAGGAGAAGGAGGAGAAGGAGGAGAAGGAGGAGGAGGAGGAGGAGGCGCAACAGCATGGTGAGGGACGGATGCAATAGGAAACAAAAACAAGAGGGCTTTCTACTCCTCACGAGGGCCAGACTGCTATTGGCGAAGAAAGCCATGGGCGTGCCGACGAGAGGGAGGGCCAGAAGGCCTCGAGGCCGCATGCCCGTCGGCTGTTGTGCTGCCACCGTTTCTGCACGAGCATCTAGAGGAGGGGAGACACGACATGGGTTAGATGACGGTTGTGGCATGACAAAGCAGGGCCCCGGTGTCAGTGGTCTGGCGGGCCTTGCCATGGACTGCGTCTTTGATGTGCATAGTTGATGAAGCAGAGGCTCCAAAGCAAAGTCTGTAGAGTCGGTAGAGAATAGTCTTAGCAAGCCTGGCCGCGACCCTGCATGGCTGACATGTGCAGGTTAGAAGGGCAGGGAGAGGAGCCTCGGGACGCGTCCAATGGGGGCCTCGGAATCAACATCTGACGGCGGTGGGCTGGCAGTCTGAGCCAAGGGACTGTTTGTATGGAGGCTGCATGTATGTGTGTGTGTGTATATGTGTGAATGTGAATGTGTATATGTGTGAATGTGTGAATGTGTATGTTTGTGTATGTGTGTGTGTAAGTGTAAGTGTACGTGTGTGTGTGTAGTATGTACTATGTGTGTGTGTATGTATGTGTGTGTGTGTGTAGTATGTACTATGTGTGTGTGTGCGTGCGGGCGCACATCCAGCCCTCGTCCAGCCCGCCCTCCTCTCACAGCCCCCAGAACTGGCCGCGCAGGCGTCAGGCTTGTGGCGGGTGTAGGGTAGGCAGGATGGGAAAAGGCCCAAGGCGCCAAGGACACAGGCACAAGCCTTCTCTTGCGCCTCTGCTCCTCGACAAGACACGAGCGACTTTGCCTCGGCTCGGCCAAAAGCAGCAGTCCCGCGAGGCAAGCAACAAGACAAGGCAAACAACGTGGTTGCCTCGCATCGCATGGCATCGAGCTGGATGTGTATGCCTCATCTCTGCGCGACGGCTGCACCACCGACCACGGTTGCGACGGAGCAAAAAGAAAGCCCTGGTGACGGACGGGTAGCTGCGTCTGACTGCACCCAAATGTGTCATCCCCCACAGTCTCTGACGGCGCCCTCGCAACGCCCACGAACCGGGTCCGGCAGCAGATCGTGCTGGCTCTCTGCTGCTGCCATCGGCCTCCCATGCATCCGACGCCGTCCCAGCCCTGACTGTTACACGCGAGCGCCTCTTGTCCTGCTCCGTCACCAACCCATTGGGCCTGGCTGCGGAGAATACGAGCACGCCTGACCTCTTGATCAATACCGCCATCCGAATCCGCTTCCGCTTTCCCATCTCAGTAGCCGGCCTACCTGTCTCAGTCGTCGAGCGCCGCCTCATCCCCACGACCCGCCTCCAAGGCCAGCCCAACGCGTCGCCGCGGCTTCCCCCCCTGAGCCTTCCCTCTTGTCCTCCTGGCCCTCTGCCTGCCTGTCTCTCGCTCTCTCTCGCTCTCTCTCGCTCCCTGTCGCTCCCTGTCGCTCCCTCTGCCTCGCCATAGACGCTAGACGCCGCCATCCACCTGTGACTAGCCGTCTGCTCCCCCCTCGCGCCTTGGTGCGACCCTGCTGCATCCTGGTGTGGTGCCGCAAGCTTTTGCATGGACTGGAGAGCCAAGAGCCTGGGGACTGGAGCTTGCATTGCCGTCTTGCCCGTGCGTGAGCACCAACAAGAGAGGGAGGGAGGGGGGACTCCAGGGCTCTTGTCTGCTGCCGGCGCTATTGCTGCTGCCGCTGTCGCAACTCTTGCTGCCGCCACCACTGGCGAGGCGCAACGATCCTGCAGTCCAAGATTATAAGACCAAGACAAAATGCCCGACGACGTCGACGACAACCTCTCGGACCAGGCATCTGAAGTAGAAGACGAGCCGACCAAGGACCGCGACAAGATGGACCATGCTCACCACGCCGCCGAGCCCAAGAAGAAGTACGACCCCAAGGACCCGCACCGCCCCCGGCGAAAGAAGGCCCGCCGCGCCTGTTATGCCTGCCAGAGGGCCCATCTGACTTGCGGTATGTGACTGTCGCTCTTTTGCTCGAGCCACCTGCAAATTGCTACCCTCGCCCTCGGCTCCCGGCCCTCGACACGCCTGGCTGACCACCCAGCACAGGCGACGAGAGACCGTGCAAGCGTTGCATCAAGCGAGGCCTTGCAGATGCCTGCCGAGACGGCGTGCGCAAAAAGGCAAAGTACCTTCACGATGCTCCCGAAGAGGCCCTGGGGCCTGTCCTTGGTCCCGGCTACAATGCCGCCGCTAGTCGCAATGCCCAGCGCCAAAACTCGGATCCCTCAGATGCCATGCCCAGTACAGCGCCTGCCAGCGACTTCCTTGCCCAGGGCGCCGCTGCCTCTTATTCCGTCTATCCGCCTGCCAACCAGGGCCAGGTGGGCATGCCCGACGGCCTCGGCTTCAATTCGCACACGTCGCCTGTGTCGCCGAGCTTCCCGTCGGCTGCAGCTGCCAATGGCCAGTCGCACATTGACGGCATGCTGCCCGCCAACGCCATGGACTTCAATGCCCTCTTTGACCCCAGCAATCCCGCACTCTACAACTTTGACCTAGAGGGCCTCAATTTTGGAAGCCAGTACGCAGGCTGGGAATTTGGCATTCTCAACAAGATGACGCTGGGCGCCGAGACGCCTCCGCATGAAGCCTCATTGTCGCATACACCCTCGACCGAGGCCAACTATGCAGCGCTCTTTGGCAACGGCTCCAATGCTGCCTATGACACTGCCTCGGGCACTGTCGTGCCGGGAGACTATGCCGGCCTCGACTCGGGCGCAAACATGTATACGCAGGGCAATCTTCAGCACGGGTTGCCCCACGCCTACGCCATTGCCGCTGGCCCCACTAGCTTGGCCAGCCCAAGCACGGAGACGACTGCCAGTCCTCAAGCTGTCATGGATGGCTCTCCCGGTACTAGCACCTTTGGCAGTCTGCCGGGCGTCTCCACTGTGCCCAGGCTCAGAAGCAAGCATGACAAGGGAGCCCAGTCGATACTGGGAAAGAGACAGCGCGACTCAGCAGCCGTCTATGCCAGTGTCAAGGAGCCGTATCCGTACACGACGGGATTCCACAACATGATATCTGTCATCAAGGATCGACTTCCCATCAACAAGCTGCTGCTTATTGCTCGGTCGCTTGGAGAGATTCGGCCCTCGTTTATCTCGTGCACCAAGGACCTGACGCGCGAGGACCTTGTCTTTATGGAAAAGTGCTTTCAGCGCACCCTGGTGGAATTTGACGACTTTTTGCAGCACTGCTGCGCGCCGACGATTGTATGTCGGCGGTCTGGCGAGGTGGCTGCTGTCAACAAGGAATTTACGGCTCTGACTGGATGGACCAAGGAGGTGCTGCTTGGCAAAGAGCCCAACCGCAACGTACATTTGCGCTTTGCATCCAACACTGCATCTGTTGACGGTGGCGAAGGCGGGTCGCGCACCGGAGACTCGACGCCGCAAACCAAGAGCAGCACCATGCTCGACTCCAACAGCGGGAGAACACAGCCCGTCTTCTTGGCGGAGCTGCTCGACGACGATAGCGTCGTGCAGTTTTATCGCGACTTTGCACAGCTCGCCTTTGAGGACAGCCGCGGCAAGGTGCAGAGAAGCTGCAGCCTCATGAAGTATAGAACTCAGGAAGAATTCGAGGGCAGAGAGGGCCACGGGCTGGCGCGCAAAGATCCGCGGACGGGTATCCTGAGTAGCCGCGTGACGCGCATCGATGGCGAGCACGGCATCTCGCGCATTGAAAAGGACGGCAAGGTGAACTGCACCTACTGCTGGACAATCAAGCGCGATGTCTTTGACATTCCAATGATGATCATCATGAACGTGAGTCGCACACCAGCTCTGCGAGTGCAAGCACCAATGCTAACAGCCCCGGCTCTAGTTTCTACCTAGGTATTATCCAAATCAGGAACCCCATCAGCTAGCAGTATAGCTTCCCAAGGCCCCCAACCCCCCTGTTTTGCTGCTGCTGTTGTTGTTTTCTTGGAATATACACAGGGCTGGGAAAGGATGAGATGGTTGTAATGTCTAGCTATTCCTTTGATTTGAAACGCTGCTGCTTTAGCCGCTAGGGAAATCACGGGGGCGGCGTCCAATTCCATGGCATCTATGGTTGCAAAAAAAAGGTTGAACAAGGGGAATTTTTTTTTGGCTGGGTGAGGCGAAAAAGGAAAGGGCGCTCAAAGGCATGCAAAGATACCCCCGTGAATCAAGGTGGTAGGGCATATATTACCTGCCCAGTCTATGACGGGCCATGCTGCGCGAGCAGCTCTCTAGAGTGGCGCGTGCAGATTTGACCAAATGTTTGCTTGTGCTATTTTATTTCCCCCCATGGCCTTCTTTAGACGACTTGGGCTACTGAGGCTTTCACGATGGATCAAGACTTTGATAGTCTGCTAGCCCAAGTAGGCTTGAGGTGCCGAAACTTTAATCATTGCTTGCATTTGCATTCGAGTCGTCGTCGTGTTGGGAGTCAAGAGGCCGCAGCAGCCAGGCAGCCCCCTGGGAGCTTGCGGCAGGCAATTTCCAGGCAGGACGGGCGAGACTGGCGCGGGCAACGTCGCAGTCGGTGGTGATGTCGCGGACAAGGGCATCAAGAGAGGAATAGTCGCGCTCGGGGCGAATGAAGCCGAGAATAAGCAGACGCAGATGGGCAGCGTAGAAATCGCGGGCAAAGGAATGCAGCAGGTGAACCTCTGCACTGCGAAGCGTGTTTTTGTAGAAGGGGTTGTAGCCGATGGACATGACCATGGGGAAGAGCGACAGGGCGTCAGGGGCCGACTCGGGGGGGCGGTCGGGGTGCGCGTCGGGCAGGGCGAGGGCAGCCCAGCCAAAGTAGACGCCCGAGGCAATGTCCTGAATCCAGGGAGTTGACGAGGCGTCGACGGGCAGGTTGGCGGTAGGGATGCCGAGCTGTGCATGATTTGTAGCTGTTAGTCGGTGCATGGTGGCGGGCGCGGAGCTGCTCTTGCTACCTCCTTGGAGCCGCGGCCAAAGCCTGAGATGACGCTGCCTTGCATGCGCAGGGGAAAGGGCGCTTCGGGGCCAGAGTCGGGGCCGACGATTTGGGGACGCGCAGGACCTGGAGACATGGTGCTTCGTCTGGGGCACTGGAGCGTCTTGTGCGCGGGGCAGAGCGTGCATCAAATCATGGCTGTCATCGTCGTCGCGGCCAACAGCGTCTTTTGCCGCACTAGTGGTAGTGTTTCCATACTACTACTACTTCTACCTACCCGGTACCTCTATATGGTGCCGAGGCAAGTCGTTTACCTGACACGGGCTGCTGCTACTACTGCTACTACTACTACTACTACTACTGTAGCCATTACATGCACGAGTTGAAGGATACTACTACTACTACTACTACTACTACTACTACTGTAGGCCATGACATGCACGAGTTGAAGGATACTATCATCGCAAGAAGTAGTAGTATGTTGGTAGTACCAAGGTGCCTCGTATCCACACACGCCGCATGGCTGCACAAGTAGCAACCCAAAGACACACACACCCTCTCCAAGGGCCCTCACCATGATGCCTCCCTCTCTAGCAAGACGCATCGCCAGGCCACTCGTCGCGGCCCAGCTTGACTATGTCCTTGGGCTCCACCAGCCAAAACTTGCTGGGAGCTTTGCCCTGCTCGGCCAGCTGGGCTGCTCGCACCGCCGCGCGGGCAATCACCTCTGCGTCCTGGCCAACAGAGTCCTTGGCCCAGCCACTAACACAGCCCAGCGCCCTGACCGTCGTCTGTGCCAGGCCCTCAACTGTGCGGCTCTGCTCTCTGGGCCCAAGGATGATGCCTGGCTTAATCATGATGGCATGTTCAAACCCCATGTCGCGCACGGCATCCTCGACGCCATTCTTCATCTGGCAGTAGGGCGACCTGGCACTCAGCATGTTGCGCGTGCCTTGGGCCGAGATGAAGACAAACGTGCGCGTGCCGGCTTGGTGCGCAGCGCGCGCCAGGGCAATGTTGACGTCGTGATCAATCTTCCACTGTGCTGCCAAGCTGCCTGCCGCGGCCCGCGTGGTGCCCACGGCAGAAAAGACTGTGCGTGGCGCAGGACTCAGCTTGCCAAAGGCGCTGGGCCACGATTCCGCCTTGGCCTCAATCACGGCATTGAGTCGCGACGGCGCGCTGTTGCTGGGAGCCTTGGGGGCACGCCGCGAAATAGTATGCACCGGACTAGGAGCTGATGCTGAAAGGTCGCTGAGCAGAGTAGAGAGAATGTGGGAGCCCACAAGGCCGGTTGAGCCCATGACGGCGGTCGACGACGGCGTTGCCATGGTGGTGCATCCACAGGGGGACTATGTATCAGTAGTGCTAATGGTGCTAATGGTGCTAATGGTGCTAATGGTGCTAATGGTGCTCATAAAAGTACAAGTTGTAGTAACAGTAGTACTAGTAGTAGTAGTAGTAGCCGTAATATTTGCCACGATTTAACAACAATCCGGAGGAAGCAGAGCTTTATATCTGTCGCCGGCAGCTGCCCTTTCTCTTTGCCTGCCTGGCTGCCCGTCATCGGCCCACAATAAGCTCTGCCCCATGCGTCCGGCGATAAGGCCACTGTCCAATTGTGTGACGGTTTAGCGCTTGCTTCTTGACGACTCCCCCCCCCACCTCTTTCTCGACCGCGACAGCTTGTTCTGCCTGCTCGTCTTGGCCGCTTGTACAACATGCTCAGTCGCTTCATCTTGATGACCCCTGGACAGATTGACTTACCCTCTGAAGCCTGGATTCTGTGCCCTGAAATGAACCACCGCGAGCCCCCATCCAGTTAAACTCTTCATCACCTTTTATTTTCCCCTTGCCAGCCCCGACTTGAATCATTACTACTGGCCCTCAGCAACCTCGGCTTGAACCATTACTGGCCTTTAGCAGCTCTACCCGCTTCCCAGCCATGGAGAGCCAGTACGAAGGTGAGCACATGTAGGCACGCAAATCCCACTCCTTTGCTGACCCATGCCGTCTTGTTCTAGTCGAGCACAATGTTCGCCTTTCCGATAGCCCACCCCGTCGTCGTGGGCTGCATCGCCTCGACATGTCGACATTTTACAATCTCATCAACCAACTCGCCGTTACCGATAGCGACCAAGCACCCATTGCGCGGCAAAATGGCCAACGGCACACATCGCCCACGCCCATTGATACGGCAATGTTGTTCCGTCTGGTGCAAGAACAGCTCAACGCATTACGCGCCGTCACCGCCGCTGCCGAGGAAACAGACCAAACGCCCCACGCCGCCCAGTCAAACACCATGAGGCACAGCGAATTTCTAGACAGTCTCATTTCTGTCCTGGAGACTGACATTCGTGCCCCACCATCTATGCTCCCTGGCTTGACACAGGCACAACTCGACGCGCTAGACCGCGTGCCTCGCAAGACGCTCAAGCCCGAGGATGAGTGTTCCATTTGCAAAGTGCCCTATCTCGAAGATGAGTACTGTCTAGTTGTCGAGGTTCCTTGTGCTGGCCGCCATCGATTCGACCTCGAGTGTGTGGGCCCTTGGCTTCGCAGCAAAGGCACTTGCCCCATTTGTCGCCAAGACATGGTCAAGCCCAAAAAACCCCAGCCTGTTGCTGAAAAATATGACCAAGACGACCAAGACGATCAAGACGACCAAGACATGATGTACGCATAGCCATGGTGTTGGTGTCTACCCGAGCTTCGTGGCTGCATTCCACATGGGATGCAATCAAGACTACCAAAATAGTAGTACATTTGTCCAATAGTAGTGCGTGTCTGGACTCTCAGCCTTGGCACACAAGCCATCACTTGATTAGCACATTTTTATGTTTTCAAAGCTTTGCTTGTTGCCTGACTCTTTTTGCTTCATCTGTGGCACATGCCGTCAATAAGGCCTACGACGGCTCAACCCCGCCTACGACGACGTGTCTTCTACTTCCTTCATTCCATCAATTGTCTGTTGGCTTCTCTGCTTCAGCTCTCCACTTCCCGCCCCTGCTCCGAGCAGGCCCAGCCTCTCTTTCCAAAAGCTCCACCGCACGTCGCTGAGCCCCGACGTGTCACAATGAAACAGACGCCCAGGTTTGAGGGCCCGCTGCTCGACGGCGTCTAACTGACGTGCCTCGCGGCCCTGGCGATGCAGTGTGGGCCCTGCGTGACTGATCCATTCGCATGACGCGGCCAGGCCGGCGTCGCGAGCCTTAGTGGTCGAAGGAGGCTCCTCTTCCAGGCTAGCGCGCAGCTCCCAGATGGCGAAATTAATCCACGGCTGCAGATCGGCGGCAAGGAGGCGGGCGGCAAACGAGTTGAGTGAAATCCATTCGGCAATGGCCTCGTCACTGGCAGAGTTGAAGTCGGGGCGCACTACAACAACAGATATGTAAGCCTTGCCGGAAGAAATGAGAAGAAGAACATCTTCTGGGATACGGTTTCAAGCAAATCATGGCAAGAATTTGAGAGACGTACGATTCCATGCTTCACGCATACAGGGTCCGAGCATGGGCAGCTCTCCCCAAACGCGTGTCTGCTGTCCCCAAAGCTCAACGTGTTCGTCCCGACAGGTCTTGAGCTTGGCAACAATGTCCACTAGCAACTTGTGGCGCGTATTGTCCGTGGCTGAGATCTTCTTGGCTGCGGCAATGAGCAGGGACCAAAAAGACCATAGAAAAGCCTCAATCGAATCGGCACTAGATGAGGAGCCGGGATAAAGCTGGTCAATCTGCGAGGCAGCCTTGTCGGCGGCTGATTGAGGCGACGAGCAAGACGATGTGCTATTGAGGGCGGCCGATAGAATGTTGATGAGCTGCGGTTCGGTGGGGGATGAGGTCGACGAGTCGGTTGACGTGAGGGTAATAGTTGGAGGTGAGGACATGGCAGCGATGAGGAGTGTACTAAGGCAAGTAATCAAGTAGTGCCTAGAAGCTATTTTCACGAGTCTAAAAGTCTTGAAGCGCCGGCAACGTCGACAAGCGTCACCGACCCTTGATGCTTGATGCGGGGATTCCTTGACAACCGCCTACCCTATACACGTCCCGGAGAGCCTCCCTTGGGCGGGCTTGCACCACCACTGGCACCCCCCTTGCGAACCTCTTTGCCGGCTCCCTGTCCGTGCCGGTCCGTCTCATCTCCCCTGGGTTTGCTGAGCGCCTGATTTGCGCCACTCGCATCAAGTGTGTCTCCCGCCTGCCGCGTCTCGGCCTCGGGGCTTGTAGTCTGGGGATCAAACGCCGCCTTGGTGGCTTGGGACGCATCGTCGTCGCGGGCAGACTTTGTGTGCTCGGCTGACTGGGGGCGCAGCGAGTTGCGATCCTGCGAGTTTTTGTATGGCAGGCGGCGTGTCGGCAAAGTGTGAAGCTGCTTGCAGTGGAGCAAGCCCGTAGCTCGGGTGACGCGGAGGGGAAGCATGCTTGGACTGTATCGTTTCTTGGTTTCAGATTGTGGGTGAAGGGGACATGAGATGCGCGTGTACAAGTTTGGGGTCTCGTTGAAGTCTGGTTTGGTGCGAGGCTATCCTTCCTTGCTCTGAAGTCATGGTGACGCGCCTATGCTGGCGTTGAGCTTGTCTGACGTCATGTCATGGTCAGTAGCCGACTGTCTCCATACACAGCATGGACTCTTGCCCATGTTGTGCTAGGGATATCCTCGAAAGAAGACTATACTGCAATGAATTCGGTTATACGTACAATGACTCTTTACATTTTACCTGGCTTACTGGGAGAGAGGGGAATACCAAAAGATTTGTGGTATGGAAGTGTATGTAATGATAATACTAAGTATACTACTTGCAATATGCCAGGCTTCGGAACGAGCATGGTGTGCTTGCGCGGCAGGATGCACTTGCTGACATGACGGGCAAAGACCAAAGGAAAAAACTGTGCAGAGAGGAGACTCTCAAAACACGTCTGACACACCAAGGCGACCAAGTCATGTGCTCAGCTCGCTTCCGGCTAATGGCTAGAGCAAAATGGGCTATTGAAAGCGGCCGTCATGAGAATGCGGGATCCGTTCCAACGGCTCTCTCATGCGTCTTTTCGTTGCAGCCCAGTCCAGTGACAGCGCCGCCTGAGTTTCTCACATAGGCCACCTTGTTGGCCCAACCAATACAAACTCCCCCCATAACTCGGCCATGACATGACTGCTCGAGCACGCTCAGCTTCAGCCATGCTGGGCGCCAAGTAGACATGTGCTGCGTGTCAACCGTCATGCCTTGAAGCGTTACCTCTCCTTCAAACGTACAGCTTAGGGACATGCACCGTCTTCGGGTTGAAAGCCGCCACCCACCAATAGCCAGACTATACGAAGCAGGCTAGTGCTCCGAAGGACGTTATCTGTGGCCCAGTCTAGCCTTTCAAACCAGCCAAATCTCCGTCAGTCTAGCCTAGGCCTTATTGCGGAATTGTCCATGCTTCCGCCCTTGTGTAGGACAAGTTCCAGTAGAGAAAAAAAAAGTCTTGAACATGTGCTCCCGAGGAGGAGTACATTGTGGTCGAGTTGGCCGCTTGAACAGATCAACAAGGAGTATATCCATCTAGCCGGTGGCTAGCTACAACCAAGACACAACCCATGTTTGTCGTGAGCTTTGGAAGGCGACAACTTGATTAATGTCTCGGGGAAAAAAGGAAAGGCTAGATTTCCGCGAAAGTCATTTGTTTCGCCCGGTCTAAACATAGTCTCCGGAAAGCCTTTCCTAGGAAGAGATGGAGCGCTCGCATGCTTGGTTAATACGGACTACAGCTGCCGACTTGTTGATGCCGAAGCGCCAGTTGCCTGCGGGGTTCAGTTTGTCTGAAAAAACAACAGACGCAGTAGCATGGCCATGGCCAAGGCCTGCCTGGCTGGGCGTCGGGGGTCTTGTCGGAACTCATGCCGGCGTCACAGCGGGAATGTATGAATCCATATACGAGTATTACTACTAGTACTACTAATGTATGAATGTACATTATGTACTTACTAGTACTACTAGTTGTACTAGTAATAGGTACTAGTAGTAGTGAGCAAGATTTAGTGCCTTGGTAGTGTCCCTGTAGTACCTGTGCAGCCTGTACATGGTAGTGATATGCCACGACTGAAACCTGTCTATGGATTGCGGCTGTCAGCCTGGAGTTGGCCCCTGCCTGTGTCAAGAGCAAGAAGCGGTCGAGCCATGCATCCAGGGCGCATGTGAGCGCTCGGTCGACTTTTGCCATGACGAGAGTCGACGACAAGGATCAAGTCGGCACGTGGTGAGGCAGGGGCTCAACAGAGTCGTAGTGACAGTAGTCGCGGTAGTTGAAGGCTTGGCCAACTTGATGCCAAGGGCCAGACGAGTTCCAGGCGAGTTCCCACAAGTCAGTTGGGTCGCACAGGCGACGAATGGAACAATTATGGAACAATTCCAGAAGCCTCGGCGCCATGTCCCAACTTCTCCATGGAACCTCCCCCATGGATCAAGGAAAAAAAGAAAAGGAGGCACGGCCGGACCACTAGGGGCTTGCTCTCGGGACAGCAGCCCTCTATTTTGGGCGGGGCCGCGGATGCTTGTCAGTTGGGCGCACCACCAACGCCGACAAGGCGACCTTCTAGAAGGAGGCTCATGGTGAAACAACATTGTCCGAAATGGCTATTTGAAGAAATTGTGAGCATGTCTGAGAGCAGACGCCAAGTACTGCACCTGCGATTTTGAGGCTAGAGCGCCTCGCCTCTCTCCTTGTAGCTACATTGGGGTACCCAGGCACGCCACGCAGACAGGCGCAGACAGGCGCAGCAGGCACACAAGGGCGCACAGTCGCCCGCTATTCAATCCATGCCCTGGGTACCTCGAGGTACAGGCTGCACAGACCCTTCCCCCGTTCCGCGCTTCGTCTGCATTAGGCGTCAACGCTACCGTTGGACCAGAACCAGTCTTTTGGGTGCCTCGAGGCGAAGAAGCTAAGATGCTATCCAAGCGCAGGATTTTTCTGCCGATCCTGGCGCACCTTTGCCCTCTGTATTAGACAGGTACTGTACATGCACACCTTTGCATCTTGCTGCACGACTCGCGCTGCTCTCCCTCTGCGCCCGAGGTACCTCGGAGTACTGACTGCGCCTGCCTGTTAGTGGGACTACGAGGCACAAGGCCGCCCGCAGCAGCAGTAGCAGCAGCAGCCGACAACCTGTTGACAAGCGACCGGCCCAGCGCAGCTCACGACTTGCTCTGCATCTGCATCTTTCCACCTCCACGACGCCGGTGCCTGTTTGATCAATCCTCCTCTTCCCACCTTGGCTCTGCCGTTGCGTCTTGTCCTGCCATCAGCGCCACCGTCTCGTCCCTCGTCGCATTTCCTGCCCGGCAATTCTGCCGCTCCGAGTGCCGCTCTTTCTGATTTGGCTGCTGCGTCGACGTCTCTCTCTCCATATCCACCACTTTCCATTTGGCCCTGCCAGCTGCTCTGCCAGGCTAATTGACAGCCCTTTGCACGCCACCTTGCTCTTTTTTTGGCCCTGTCTATTGTCTACCTGATACCCCTGGTTCTGTCCACCGCTGCCACCTCACCCGCCAAAAGCTGCCGCTCATTGACTTCGTCGCTTCTTGGCTTCGTCACCTTGGCACCACCTTGCAGCAACTCAATCTTGTCGCTACCTGCTCTACATTTCCTGCAAGCTCGGCATTGCACTGCCTCTCTTGCCGACTCTCAAAAAGGTTGAAAAATTGGTCCTTCAACATTTCCATCCACTGTTAATTGTCACCCCCATAACACGTCTCCCTGACGACCATAATGCCCATTGCGTCTTGCTCACACTAAATTCCATCCTGCCCTTTTGAATCTTCCCCAACGACCATGGGCAACGGTCAGGGAAAGCCCGTCGATTTAAACGGCGAAGGTATGTTTTGCCCTTCTCTGACAGCCAGTGGCCCGTCACATTGCCAGCAAGAAGTGACTTTGGCCAGCTGACGCGCCACATAGCCAACCTCAACCACTTTCGTCTATTGAGAGTCGTTGGTCGTGGAGCCTTTGGCAAAGTTCGCATTGTGGAGCGTAAAGACACTGGTCTATCCTTTGCCCTCAAGTATATTCGCAAAGATGAAGGTGTGCCTCCGCTTCGTGCGGCTTATTTTGACGGCGTGTGCTGACAATACATTTGCGCAGTCGTCAAGTCTGGCAGCGTGCGAAACATCATTCGGGAACGTCGCATGCTCGAACACGTCAACCACCCTTTTATCTGCAACTTGCGATATAGCTTCCAAGATATTGAGTACATGTACGGCCTATTCGCCCAGCATTGCGGTGACGTAGATTGAGACTGACATTGACTCGGCAGGTACCTCGTTGTCGATCTCATGAGTGGTGGCGATCTTCGATTTCACATTTCCAGAAAAACCTTTACCGAAGAAGCTGTACGCTTCTGGATTGCTGAGCTTGGCTGTGCCTTGAAATATATTCACGGCCAAAAGATCATACATCGTGACGTCAAGCCCGACAATGTACTTCTTGATGCTGATGGACATGTCCATTTGACCGATTTTGTATGTTGCACAAGTCTTTGGAACCATATCTTATTGCTAACCTTTGTCTAGAATGTCGCCTCCGATATTGTCCCTGGAAAAGTTCTTACCAGCAAATCGGGAACTCTGGCATACCTGGCTCCAGAGGTATATGCTGGCAAGGGCTATGATCAACGAGCAGACTGGTGGTCTCTTGGAGTTTTGTTCTACGAGTGCATCTATAACAAGGTGTGTTCCCGGTTTTGCTAATCCATATGGGCACTGGAAGCTCTTGACATATTTCCCTCTAACCATGCTGTCTATAGCGGCCATTTGACGGTGGCAACGAATCAAACCTAAGTCATCAAATCCAGACAATGGCACCAAAATATCCCGTTACCCAACCCCCCGTCTCTCTCACCTGTCTATATGCTATTCGCTCTGCCATGGATCCTAACCCCAACACGCGCCTGGGACACACCTGGGAGAGCTTCATCTACCACGATTACTTTAAGCAACTCGATTTCAATCTCTTGGAACAGAAACGAATAGAGCCTATTTTCGTGCCGTCGTCCGAAAAGACGAATTTTGATGCTACATATGATTTGGAGGAACTCTTGCTGGAGGAAGCCCCGCTAGAGGCTCGTGCTCGACGACAGAAGCCCCGTGAACGATTAAAAGATGACGCCACGGAACAAGAAATTCGCGAAGAAGAGCTTTACCAGATGATTGAGCGAGAATTCCAGCCATTTGACTATACTTTAGCGGCCTACAAGAAGTGTGTTTTCTTGAGATCTATCGCCTCACTGTTTATACGATATACTAACCTCTGATTTGCAGGATTACTGAAGCGGGTGACGGCACGTCAGAGCCCCCCAACATGATTTCAGATGATGGTCCCCAAGCCATTACAACAGACGAAGCAACCCCTGCCCCAGCTGTTGTCCAGCAGCAGCAACAGCTTCAGCATCCGATTCCTGAGCGAGGGCACAGCGTCGACGACAGGCAGTACCGTCCGTTACAGCCAGCTTCCTCTGCGCCGCAGTACCAGAGTCACTATGTGTCTCGTCCTTCGCCTTCGACAAATCGTGTAGCGAGTCCTTCAGGCGGAGTTCAGGTCACCCTTGATGGCGGCGGCAGCTGGTCTGAACTTGCCCGTCAGGACAAGACGCTTCCAACTGACGCCAACACAACTATGGAACCCAAGAGCGAGGGCTCTGGTGGCATGTTTGGCTTCTTTAAGGGAAAAAGGGGCAGGAACAACAGTCCCAAGCCAAAAGAAAGGGGTGTTCTGGGCAAAGAAGGAGCTCGGGTCGTCATCAGCTAGCACTTCGCAAATCAATTCTTCACGAGCTGTGAGTAGCAAGAGCTTTCATCCTGCTCTTGCTGGACCTGGATACAGACAACAAGAAGGCCTTTTTTGATCCAAGGGGGGTCGAAAGCCCCCTTTATGCTCAAGTCTGAAATTTTGGAGGCTTTTTTTTTTTTTTTTTTTTTTGAATGGGAGCATCATCATTTTTATCTTGGGACATAGAGGCAGCCATTGGCTAACCTGAATGTTTGCCACTTCAGCTACATACAACGGCCTTTTTGGAGGAATGATTAAGAAGCACCCTTGGGGTTTTATTGCAATCGCTATCAGCGAGGCATTGGGAAGAAACTTTGTTCCTTGATTATAAGAAAGAGAGAAGGGAAGGAAACAAGTTGTATATATACCTAGCACTAAGCATAATACCCCTTCACTTATTTATCATTAGGACTTTTTCCATTGAACGCAATCGACATATTTATGTATATGTAATGGTACTACCCTTTATTCATACACTACTAGTAGTAGCATCTCGGACTTATCGGCGAACAGACAAGACGTGAAGGAGCAAAAGGTTAAAGATTGTGGCGATAATTTAATTTGCAGGTTCGATGCCCCCTCCCTTTTCTATCCTCTCCTAATGAGACGCAAGGTTTTATTCTTTTGCTCCCTCTTTGGGGTTCTTGGCCGAGATTTGCTACCAACGCCAAGATAATGCATGGTACTTCCTTCATTCTTCCCACGCCGGCCCTTGTACAAAATCGTGATGGGGCAGACAATAGTGCTCAGCGACATGTTCATGCCGGCCAAGGTAGTGAGTGGTATTCAGCTCATGCAATACTAATGCTAGTTGCCGGCGCAGAAGCGCACATCAGCTCTCGCGAATAGGTGACAAGAGTAGCATACAAACAAATAGGAAGAAATTGACCAAGAAAAAAAAAGAAGGTGAGCGAGAGGGCCGACACCTTGATGCGCGACCACCATTGCATTGCGATTTTGCTCCATCGACACCGACAACAATGAGACGCACAAAACAAAGGAAGCCAAAAAAACGCCTCGAGTCCTTCATTTGCCAAGAAGTGCTGCTGTGCTGTGCATGGTTGCAAGTGCCAGAGCGAATTGTACCTGTACACCCTAGCAAAACATATATGCACTTCTCAAATCATGTCCACAAGTTGCCCTTGGCCGTGCAAGGTATACCGTTCAGAGCATAGCAACGCCGTTATCCTTGCTCCGGTCCACTGCAATGCCCAGCTTGTCGGCCACGCAGTCTGACGACACATCTTTGCCCATGTACTTTCGCAATATCGAGTCAAAGTCCCTCTCAGCAACAACAGGTCCGCTGCCTGAGCACTTGGCCTTCTTGGTGAGTTCCGAACACAAGCCATCGAGATCGAATTCTCCGCTTACGGCCTTGGGGCAACCCTGCAACTTGTCCCTGTACAAACATTGTTAGCAGCCATATCAATCAGAGCAGCGCAGCTGGTGATGCAATCCAACGTACCAGATTTCACTGCAATTGACGTTGTGGCTCACGACAGGCTCGTCATCAACAGCATTTTGCTGTGCGTCAATCTCATCAATCAGGTTCTTCTTGGGCGCCGGTGGCGTCGTTACTGAAGAAGTGGCCGTCATAGAAGGCATGTTGTACGGAGTCAGGAAATCGGCCGCCAGCGAGTCATTGAAGAGATCGTCCAGGTTGGTGTTGGAAAGAATATTTTCCTGCGGCTCACGGTACCCTCCAAAGAGCTGGGGATCAAATTGGCCGCCGTTCTGATTGGCCAGCCAATCAAAACCAGGACTGCTGACGTCGATATTGGCGAACTGAGAAAATGAGTCATTGGTAATGGGGTGTTCTTCGCCAATGGTTGTCAGAGTCTCCAATGGCTTAGAACCCATGGGGGAATGATTAAGAGGTTCCGGAGATGTACCACAGGACGAGTGTGATCCAGCATTGGAACTGGACGAGGCTGACGGAGAGCCAGTGGCAAGGCCGAGACTGCCGTGTCCCGAATCAAAGCTAGCCATGGAGGCGGCACGGTGGGAAGTGCTCAAAGCTGGCGTAAATGTCCCAGACGACTTATTATTAAAGTCCTCCCGGAGTGTGTTGTCCTGAGGCTGCTTCACAGGCTGGCGAGAGACAGTGGTACCTTGACTCTGAGCCGGGCTAGCTCCCTGCCCATTGGATTGAGGGCTAATGGGGAGTGAATTGGACGTTGTCCTTTTAACAGGAGCCGGTCCGGGCAATGTCCCAAACTTTGGAAACTCGAACTGGAAACTGACGTCGCCAAGGTTGTGGACAGCAGCACTGCCAAAAGACACCTTGTCTTTTGGGGTTGGTTTGGTTGAAGTAGCTATGATGGCTAGTCTTTGCTTGTACTGATCAAGTTCGTGGGTAATGCGGTCGAGTTGGGAACGAAGTTTGCTGTTTTCATGGTTTGCTTCTCGAGACTCTTTCTCAAGCTCGTGCACCTTAGTCTCCAAGTCCTTGAGATGTTTTTCTTTGCGCTCCCTAAAGGCACGCTGAGCGGCTCGATTTTGCGCCTTGCGCTTCTGTAGGCGACAGAGTCAGACAAAGGGGGCGTCGTTGCCATTGGGTGTACTTACCGACGTGGGCTCCGAGGTCAGAGGCTTGCGGCCAGGTTTCTTGGGCACTTTTTCGCCACCCTCACGACGCTTCGAGTCATTGCCGGCAGAGGCGTCATCATCATCGTCGTCGGGGTGGCTTCTCTTCTCATTTGCGTCATTTTCAGTCGAGTTGGATTCAGACCTGACCGTGGCTGGCTCATGTGCCTGGGTCTGATCTGCAGATGCAAAGGAGAAATCGAAGGTCGAGTCACCAAACTCATAGTCATAGGTGTCGAGATAGGGGCTCTCTTGCAAAGTGGGGTTTTCCAATGTTTGCATAGACGTAGTGGTGAACGAGTTGGGTGATAGTGAAAGTCCGTTGTTGGTAGGCGACGCGGAAGAAGTGGCCTTGTTGGAATTTAGAGCCGTGAAAAGCAAGCTTTGTTGCTGCGGGGTCAAGAAGAAATTTGGTGGCAACGAGCCATTATCGCCGGCTGAAGACATTTCAGCGATATGAATGGGCTGAGATGGCGCGCTGCTTGACACGGGAGGCAAAAGTGCAAGTGTTGCTGTGGCGGCAGCCACCAACCAAGGCGCTGGCAACCAGCGTGATTTGATTGACGAGATTTGGAATGGACTCGATGTCTCGACAGCGAGGAAATGCAGAGGTGTCTATTCCAGAATATGGAAAATATGGCAGTCGTCAAATGCAACAAGACAGGTGCAGGACGGGGTAAGAGAAGGTTTTGCCCGGCCGTTGATGCCTGAGTCACAGGGATGAATGAATGGCGACGAAGAAAAAAAAGGAAAAAAAAGAGGATGCGGCGCAATGGACTCGGCAACAGAGGGACAAAGTTCAGAGGGGCGTCGCAGGGATTATGGCAGAGCAGCAGAGCAGGGCAGTACGAGTACAACAAGGAGCAGGCTGCGACGGCGAGTGAGAGGAGCTGGAAGAGAAAGCGGATGGAAGGCTGACAGCGTCGAGCGTCTAGGCAGTGGAAGCAAGGCGACGCATTTGTAAGCCGGCCATTTTCCAGAACCAGCTTTGCCAGGGAGGAGGGAGTCTTATTGGCTCGATGCCTTTGTCGGAGGCCCCGGTGGAACTGTCAGGCAGTCAAGGCCAAAGGCTGCCCTACTGGTCGGTGGCTCGTATACAATGGGTATGTGCTTGGAGGCTTGTGCCCAGGCCAGACGCTGCTCTCCTGTTTATGCCGCAGGACTCTGCCACCTGTCAGAGAAGGCTGCGTCGTGCTCAGAATAGGATATCAATACCTAGTAGTAACTAACGAGTAGTAACTACTACTACTATTACTAGTAGTAATAGTACTGTAACTACTAGTAGTAGGAGTAGCCAGGTCTGCAATACGAAGACAAACTCGAGGCCGCTGGCGTCGCGTTGGTGAGAGGCTTAGCGTCAAGTACATGCAAGGGCTTCCTTGCTATCGCGAGTACGGTTGCATGCACCAGCAGCTTGGTGTCCCGATACGGTGCTACGATAAGTCGACTCCCGCCGCATGGTATGCCGCCCCGCAGAGACATGCTTGACTTGTGCACCGCGCTGCCCGTTTGCACGACTCATCCGTTGGGCCCCTGCTTCAGCCAGGCTTTAATTGCATCTGCTTGCATTTCAAGGCCCAATTTGACAGCCAAAACAACCAACAAGAAGCCAACAAAACGCTGCAAACCCTGCCTGTCATGGGCCTAATTGCCGTCAACATTGTAATCCGTACTGTTGGCAAGGCAGGAGCTCTAGAGTAAATTGCCTACTACTAGTACGTGCTTGATGCTTGATCAATGTGCTTTTCTCCTCGGAGCATTTGGCCCAAGCATACCTAGCACGCTATCATGAAACCTGGAAAATGATGCACTATACAACACCAGCCAAAGTCGTCTCTTTAAAAGCAGCTGCTATCTCGCCAACTGTCTCTACAATGTGCGGCCTACCTCCCAAGGCTTGCAAGTCTAACACCTGCCAGTACTGGCAATAAAGCCTACACTGAATCCGTGCCGCCTTGTGTCAGCCAACTTCTGAACCAGCCCTCCATCTAAAAATGGAGGCATCCAAGCGTTCGGCAAGGCTGGAACAAGTAGTTAAGCATGCGGCAAAACATGATTTCACATCAGCCAAACAAGTACTACTTCATCTTGAGCGTGAACCGGAGTGTCTGTATTGTATCAAGGTATAATAGAACGCAACTGATGCCACCGAGAGAGCTTAATCGCCTTTACATCGAACGCCTTGTCGCTTCTTCACCCCAGTGCGCTCGCCAAAACCTTTCGAGACGCATTGTGCTCAAGACTTGGCCACCTGCTTGTGGGCCTCAGCCTTGTTGTCATGCGTCACCTGGTCAATCTTGTCGCCCAAGGCATCCTTGGCGGCGGAAGCGCTGCTTCATGTCAGTTGACTCTAGTCTGGCAGTAGAAGCCTTCATCTTGGGAAAAGGCTTACCGAGTGCCGACATTGACATTGCTATCCTTGGCAACCTCCTTGTTGGCCTCTTTGCTGACGCCAGAGGCAGCGCCCTGGACAGTCTCAGAGACGTAGTTGGCGGCTTGCTTGATAGACTCCATTGTGATAGTTGATGGATGCTGAATGCTAACGAGGACTGTCTTCAGATACTGGCTGACAAAGTCTTGTATGAAAAGGTGTGGTGATGAGAGAGAAGAGAAAAACGCAAATGACGAGGTGAAGACGCAGCTTTATATACACGCCCGAGGCAGGACAGGATCGCGATGACCTTGTCCCTGGCTTAGGCCCTAACCCAGTCCTCCTGCCAGCGATCGCCTAGCCCCAAACAGACTTGCAGATGCAAGCGTGTCCCTAATGCCTCTTTGCCGGGCGCCGTCGACTTGTCCGGGAAAGACAAAACGACAAAGCGGCCAACAGGCTACGTCATCAGTCGACTCGGCGAGCAGCACTATACTAGTACCTCCTGCTACTTAGTAGCAGTACTACCGGTGCCTACTACCTCTACTACTACTAGTAGGCATGTACTCACATGTATGTAAATAGTAGTCTAGTAGTCACGAGGGTGGGCATCACGGCCCAAGTATCCCATGATAGTATTTACTACTACTACTAACTACCTACCTACACTATTAACTACCTACCAGGTAGTAGTAGTAGTACAGATAGGCTGCAGGGACTCGGCGTTTATGCCCATGACGACATTTGCATCTTTTTGTCCGCATCTGTTGCACGCAGTGGGGTCGGGGCTGGTCTGAACCTGGCGCTTACTCGTCTGGCCCTGAAGCTTACCTTGTCTGTGACCTGTTCCTGGCTTGCCGAGGTGTCGGGCCTCATGCCAAATGACGACATACATGCAGCCTCTGAGATTACACGTGAACATTGTCAATACTATTTGCAGGGCGGCGGGTCAGGTTTGGAGTCTTGCAAGCGGTTTCTGCTACTCCGCATTGCCATTGCATGCATCGGAGCTTCTTTTCCCCAACTCTAGGCCCAAGTCAAGCAGCTTTTCATATCTCGGTCACATCGGCAGCCTCAGCCTCAGTCTTCACAACTCCTCATCCACCATCGTCGATCTCTTGCCCATGTGGGTCGCCAGGAACGGTCTGGACTTGGGCAATGGTATGACGTTTCGCCATTTTCTTGTTCCCGTTGGCCGCAATCCGCCCTTTGGCGCACTTCAGCCACGGAGTCACGACTAGCCTGCTTTGGCAAGAGAAGGCGTGCGCTGGCGGACCTTGGACGCGGCAATGCCTGCCGGCTGTCATGAATGCGATGATGATCAACATGTCACGGAGCAGTGAATCGCCATGACAGTGGTCCATCTTTGGCTGTCTCTTGCATGGTATTTTCATTGCCGTCTCGCGTCGAAACTCGAACCACTTTTCGACTTCACGTGTTCACGTGGTCGGTCGCAAGCGTACTGTGATCGGCGATGGCTGCTCCTAGCTGTTGCCCATAGCCCAGCATAAATGCCCTCGGCATATCAGAAGGAGCGTCTTTTCTGTTGCAACAAACATTATTGTCTATGCACACATGCACTCGAGCATGAAACTGATGCAATAAAACAAAGCTTGTTTGTCGGAATCAGGAAAGCCTGCCGAGTTGGCCAACGAGATAGCTGTTCGCGTTGCTCCTTACCTCAACCTGACACCATTCCACTCTACTTGGATAAACTCTTTTTCAATTGCTTATTGGTGTTGCTTCTAGCCAAGTGTTGCATCACTTTCCACCACTTCAAGTCGAAAAACGATGCCTTCAATAAGTAGGGTTAGTGGCATGCAGTCAACAACAAAATTTGCAATCTCAAAAGATGTGCCCTCTAGCAGCTCAGACAAGGACGTCTCGGAGCCCTGTAGTGTGTGGCTTAGCAGAAGGTGTGTTTTATATATTCGGTAAATATGGAATTATATCATCTAGTGCCGGGAAAGAACCCAATAACCTAGTTAAAAAGGTGGAATAGTTGATAAAGAAAAAGCTTGAATGGCCTAGAGACAAGAATACTATGTCAAGAGTATTTCAAGTGCATTCTTGAAGCGTATTGCTACTCGCACAACACATGAATTCTTAAGAGGACAAAGGCAAACAGTGAGTGGAGAGCATAACTAGTCGCCAACTAGACATGATTGGTGTATACAGAGCTTGGAACGGCCAGATGCGGAGAACTGAGCGCCTCTCCAATGAGGTCACCTGTCGGGGACTTGAAACTCCGACGAATCACGTGCGGGTGAATGGCCTAGGCCACATGCCCCGCTGTGATTGGGTCGCGGCACGACCATGTGTCCAGCCTCAGCAAGTTGGAGACAGCCCGATCAACAGGCCTCATCCGCATATTTAGACCGGCTAATGCGTCGAATGACTACTCAGCACTTTG
Source organism: Ophiocordyceps australis (assembly GCA_002591415.1). Classification (NCBI taxonomy): domain Eukaryota; kingdom Fungi; phylum Ascomycota; class Sordariomycetes; order Hypocreales; family Ophiocordycipitaceae; genus Ophiocordyceps; species Ophiocordyceps australis. The sequence goes on along the minus strand of NJET01000106.1, from coordinate 41,563 downwards.
CCTTCTGAGATGGACCTCGCATATGATCACATCCAGGAGGATGCCTATTACAAGGATAACAACGCCTCGTCTAGCGATACTCCCAAGCCTGAGCAACAGTCGTCGCTCAACACCGACCTGCAAGACGCCTACAAAGCCATTAGCTCCAGTCCCTGGGGTCTCAAAATTGGCGGCTTTCTCGGAAATGTGGTGAAGCAGGTTGGCCACGCTTTGAAACACCAAATACATGACCTCGAGCTGTATGCTGATATCATGGCCCAGGGCGAGTCAGTCTATAACCAAGCTCAAAAGGAATTGGCCGAAGTCGGCGAAGATGCATCCAGAGGTTTCACTGATTTGCGCGAATCGCTCATAACTCGAACTCGTGCTCTTTCCCTCACTACTTCCACGGAGCAAAAGGACTCTGGTGAGGGAGAAGACGCATCTTCGACGCCCACGCGTTCCACTGCTCCTCCAGCAGAAGACGTTGCACAGCAACATGAGACGGTCCTCTCCCGGTTGCGAAGCGAGGCCACTAAACGACTCAAGGATCTTCAAAAAGCCGAAGATGCTGCCGACGAGGCGCTATTGAGATTTGGCGGCAACGTGCGCGATTTCTTGCGCGACGCCATCAGTATCGCCCCGCCCGACGAATCAGCACAGGATAGCGACGTCTTATTTGAGAGCAAGGACGCACATGGTAAACGTGTCATTCACACCTCGAGGTTTGATGCGCAGTTGCATGTGATACACACGTCGGCAGACCGTCTCGCAGAAGATCCTCCTGGACCCGAGTACAAGAAGTGGGGAAATGACTTTGATATCGACCACAAGACGGAAAGCATTAGCAGCGATCTGGCACAATACCCCGAGTTACGAGATACCATGGAGAAACTTGTGCCTGACAAGGTCCCTTACGCAGACTTTTGGAGAAGATATTATTTCCTGCGGCATGGCATCGAAATTGCCGAGTCCAGACGCCGAGACCTTCTCAACGGTGAGCCAGGATGGACTGTGCTTGACGGTATTGGCGCGCTAATTCGTTTCTCTTGACAAAGCTGCATCAGCAGATGATGAGGTAAGTTGGGACGATGACTCGGACGACGACTCTGGCCCCGGAAAAGAGTCTGGTACGCAAAAGACGGCTTCTGTGGCTTCCTCTACTACGCTGCACCCCAAGGGACAAGCCTCAGCTAAAACGATGGAGGCTCGAAAATCCAACGACGAAAAGTCTCAGGCGGATAGTGAGGCCAGCTACGATGTTGTTGGCGCTACGTCTGGTAAGACAAGTCAAGCGCCAAGTAGCCCCAAGGATGTCAAAAAGGATGACGACAGCGATGAAGACTGGGAGTAGTTGCTCTTAAAGTCGACTCTTTTGCACAAAATCTTATTGGGAACGCTTCATGAGGATAGCTTGGCGTTTTGGTCTTTGGTATCAGATTGTGCAAGCTCTCAAATGCGCTTGACGTATAGGTTTGTCCATTATGCTTTGGGTATCATCAATGTATGCAAATGGTTTGGAACAATTGGCAGCTCTCGTGCCACACAAGACGCTAGCGCTTCTTCTTGGCGACCATTGTGAAGCCATCTTGATCGACCTGGGGTGGCGGTTTCTCTTTGGGTACAGGTGGCGCGTCAAACATTGCTACATCTTCGTCTCCCTCATCATCTTGAGCGTCGTCGTAATCGTCGTCGTGGTCAGACTCCCAGTCGGTGTCTTGATCAGCGTCTTGGGCCTTTTGGAACAAGTTGTCGACCTTGTGTTTATTACGGTTGAGAAAGCGCTCTCTTAGGACAGTGACGTGGTCAAAATGGCCCAGAGCGCATTGAGTCCGGGAGAGAATGATCTGAGCTGCGACATGTGCAGCCGAGTCGTCGTCAACATTGACCTCGAATTCGTCCAACATGACCTGCAGCAGAACGGTCTCGACGTGCTCAATATCTGGTTCATTGGCGGCAGAGGAAGCAGAGGAGACGCCGGCAAAGGCAGGAAACAGGTCGACAATAGCGCCAGCAAACCAATCGCGCTTGTCAAAGGAGTCGGGGCCTCCCCAAGAATTTGTCACGGCGAGGGTGAGAGCGGGCCAGAGATGTAGAGCGTAGACAACACCTTGCTCAAAATTGGACTGGCGCACAGCTGATTGATGATTTGTTAGATGGACACGGGCAACGACATGGCGAGGAGAAAGCGTACTCGCAGGAGGGAGTTGGGCGGGCTGGTGTGAGGAAGCCATTGGTGTAGGTAGTTGTGCGGTGGATGCGAGATGTGTGAGGAGTGAAAGGTGGAAGAATTTTGAGACCACCTTGGTACAGTGGGGCGATCGGGTGCCTGACGGGGCGGGGCGAACAAAAGAGGTGAAGGGAGCGGAAGACTGGCCGGGGTTGGAGTGCGGCCGAAAGCAGGGATAATGACATCATGTAAGACCCCTACCTACCTGGTAGCTACTGCTCCTAGCACTGTCAGCACTACACTGCTGCCTAGAGGTGGTGGTAGTAGGAGGTGGTTAGGTTAGGTAGTAGTAGTAGGAGGTGGTTAGGTAGCATCTGTAGGAGGTGGTAGTAGCTAGGGATTAGTAGCAGGAAGGTATTGCTACTATAGTAGTACTACTAGTAGTAGTCGTCTTAGTAGTACTAGTAGTAGCTAGTAGTAGTACTACTACTAGTACATAGTAGGTACCAATGGACAGGCTCCTGAGAGTGGCACCGAGGGAGGGAGAGTAGGAGGGTCGGCTTTTAGACCCCCTATCATGATGAATTGGCCCCTTTTCGCCGCAGCAGGTGCCTTGGGACTGCCACTGTCATGGCCAAACTAAGCACGACGACAGTCTCGCTGGCCGTGACGCCGACCGTCGTGTCGACTCTGTTTTCCCATGTACGTCTTTCCGTCGCATCTTTGCAAAGCTTGTCGGCTGGTGCACGAGGCTCACACACCACGGACACAGTACCTCAATCGGCAGCCGCTGCACCAGCGCCCAACGGCCCATCTGTCGTACCATGAGGGCCTCCACTTGATACGCTCCTTTCTCGAGTATGCCTCGCACCATACCGTCGAGGAGTTGCAGGCCTTTACCGCCCAGTGGGTGCCGCACCCGCAATGGGTCAAGGTGGAAGAGACGACGGTGGCTCAAGAGCAGCTGCGCCGCGCGGCCCAAGTCTTGATTGCGCAACTGGGTCCTGATGGCATCCGCCAGGTGGGCGGCCAGGAGTGGTGGCAGTGGCGAAAGCCCGGCGCGCCGCTCCAGGCCGAGTGGATTGAGATGCGTGCCGACGCCCACGAGCGGAAGCGGAGCGGCCAGACGAGCAGGCGCATCATCATGTACATTCACGGCGGCGCCTACTTTTTTGGCAGCGTCGACGAGCATCGCTATCAGATGCAGCGCCACGCACGCAAGCTCAAGGCCCGTGTCTTTGCACCCAAGTATCGTCTCTCGCCGCAGTTTCCATTCCCCTGCGGCCTTGTTGACTGTCTGGCTGCCTATCTCTTCCTCCTCACCCAACAAGACGCCAGCACTGTCTTGCTGGCTGGCGACTCGGCGGGCGGCGGCATGGTGCTGGCCCTGCTGTGTCTGCTGCGAGACCAAGGAATTGCCCTGCCTGCCGGTGCCATACTAATCAGCCCCTGGGTTGACTTGACACACTCTTTTCCCAGCGTTTCTGGCGAGGCGCCACTCGACTATATTCCCCAGGCTGGTTTCCACCATAGGCCGTCGCCTGCTTGGCCTCCACCCAACACGGACGATCTAGCCATGCTCCGACAAGAGGCGGCCAAAAAGACTCAGGACAAGGACCGGGCCATCAAGGATTCGGACCTCAAGGCCAAGCAGCACTCTCCAATTGTGGCCAAGGACGACCCATCCTCGGGCGAGGCTAGTGGTGAGCAGGTAACCAGCGGCGGCCTTCACACCGATACCGACAAGTTCCTCTCGGTCATGATTGATGGCGAGCTAGTCACCGTCAAGGACCAAATCCAGGCATGTGCCTCATATTGGCTCTCCGTCAGGCATCAATTGGGCTAATCTGGACAGATGTACACGACAAATACCCTCCTGTCGCACCCGCTTGTTAGTCCCGTGATGCAGCCTACGCTCGGGGGCTTGCCGCCTCTACTCATCATGGTAGGAGGCGGCGAAATTCTGCGCGACGAGCAGATATACCTTGCTCACAAATGCGCCCACCCCGAAAAGTATGCACCTGCAGATGACATCTTGACGGACAAAGGCAGAGAGCTACTTGCCAAATACAAGCCGACTGATGTCCAGCTCCAGGTGTGGGATCATCTCTGCCACGTTGCTCCCACTCTCAGCTTCACCAGACCAGCAAAATTCATGTATCGGTCCATTGCTCAATTCGGGGCCTGGGCCTTGGCACGAGCCCAAAAGACTGGAATTGAGATACTCGACGACGATGATATTTCCATCATTACGAGTTCTGCATCAGATAGTGAGGCTGCCGCCTCGCAACAGTCGTTGGGGACGGGCCACGTTGGCAAAGCAGGCGATGCGCTGCCTCCCTTTCGGCACCACATGATCCGGCAGCGTGTAACACGTCATGGAGCTACCCTGCCGCTTGCTCCAGAGTCGGAGCTTCCTGGATGCTGCGTAAAAGCCCAAGACGTGGGCGTGATTAAAGAAGGCCCCGTCAAAAAGTGGATGGCAGCCAAGAAACAGTGGGATGCAAAGTACTCTACGGCAAAAGCCAAGGTGCACAAGAAGATTATCAAGGACATGGTTATTGGCTACCAAGAGTTTGGACCTGGCGAACGTCCACCGCCAAGCGCGCTGGCCAGTAGACGCGTCGTAACAGCCGACTTGAAGGAGCGTAAGCGGTCCAGGAGCTTAGGGCTATCCTTGTGGTCTCTATGGGGATCCAAACACGATGAGATGACGGTGGTGCGCGAGGAAAAGGCTGATCGAAACGTCGAGACTCAAGCTGTGACGGGCGACGAAGGCCGCGGCGCCAGGCCCTATTCTGAGCTGGAAGCGCAGCAGCCCGAGGCGGCAGCGACGTCCGCCGGTGACGTGACGAGCCGCAGTCGATCCCGGCGTCGGGTTGTTGTCGACGAGGATCAGACGGGCAACGGACAGCACGCGGCAGGCTTGGAGCAAGAGAAGCAGCAACAGCCTGACAACGAGGAGCCCGTCAACGAAAACACTCCCGTCGCTGTGCTCATGGACAAGCGGCGCCATCAAGAATCATCACATCCTGGCCTGCTAAGCCCAAATTACGTGCCGGAGACGGGAGTGGCAGGCAAGCGGCCATTTCTTGGTGGCATCGCTCTGCCTTTTAGTCTTGGTAAAGAGGCAGACACAGCCAGCATGCTGACTCTCAACTCGGCACTCAACCCGGCAGTCAATGGCTCTCAGCCCGCCACACCGGCTGCAGCATCCGTCGTTGAAGCAACCGGCAGACCCGAGGATGATGATGCCAACAGAGCTGAGCAGATGCTTCCCGGCAGTGCCAATCAGCGACCGGCACTCGACACGTTTGTCACGGCTCAAGAAAACCTACCTCAGCTAGTCAACAGGGGCCAGCTGAGTTTGGAAATGCATGAGATAGTGCCAGTCGGCAACAACAAGTTGGACAAGCAGGACCAAGGTGAATGATGGGCTATTCTGGGCGCAGCAGCATTTCATTGCATTCTATCCATATCATATCATTAATCATCTAATTCCGGGTATCTTGGAAAATAACGTCTGACGGCAGACTGAAAAAAAGCCGAGTTTGTGTCGTCTATCTAGAAGAGAAGGGAACTGAAGCCATGACATGGTACAATTTCGGGACAAAATATTGGTGTTAGCCACTGTTGGCAGGGTGCCTTGTTCACATATTGTTGGTGTCTGGATTTGATTGCACAGTGACGCTGCTGCTTGCCTCCTCAGTCGACTCCGTTGAGCTGCTTCCACTGCTCAATGTAGAGATATGGGTCTAGCGGGCCGCGGGGGAGGCCTTTGTAGTCGCCAGGTTTTGCTTCGATTGTTCGACTGACAAAGGGCGTAAGCTGCTTACTCGTGTCAGTATTTGTGTTTGCGTGCGAGGTAAGATTGGGGCCAAGATTGGAGATAAGATTGGGGAGCAGCCTCGTACATTGAAGTCTGTCAAGTCCGGCACGACATAGGTGCGCACTTTATCCCATTCAATCACGTAGCCGCCGTGCTTGGTATGGCGACCCATGGAGCCAGTACGGTTGCCCTTGTAGAAGCCTCGGCCTACATCTTTGGTGGTGATGCGAAGATTGCGATATCTGCCGGCACAAAGAAGTTGCGTGGGCCTCATGGCGCTGTGGTGATGGATGGGGCACTGATTAAGCGATGAGTGTTGCTGGCGAAATGGATTCGTTGATGGGCTCAAGATGGCTGTATTCGCATCATCGGCAGTGGTTGTTCCGCTCCGAGAGCCTTGGGAAAGGCCATGTTTACGCACAAGACTGACAGCTGCACACCCTTTACTCACCACATAATGGGCCCCTAGTAATAATCGAAATTCAAAGGTGCGCCAGCTTGTTGACGTGGCGCATCAGTGTAGTGTTGGGCGCGCGAGGCAGCACCTGGTGAGCACCTGGTGAACTCTCAGCTAGCAACCTCGTCGTGTGGACAGACATGGCGGCACCAAGTACTGACTGCCTTTGAAGTGCCCTGACAATAGTGTATGCCACATTGCTCAATGCCGCAGAGCTGTGGCTCAAGATAGCACCTCTGCAATGGACGGATATCCTCAGGACAGCCTGCAACATAATGTGCCCTTTATAGTTGCAGCAGGCCTCGACTCAGCCGAGTCGCACCAACAGCTCAAGAATCAAGACATACTCATCAAGTCGCATCTGCCGCCACTCAACGGTGACAAAGCAATTGCACTACAAGAATATCTGGGTCAGGTAAACGGCCGAGGCAAATCATGGACCTGCGTGGCACGGGATGAGCCCTTTCGGTTCCGTGTCAAGACAAGTGGCAGGGTATGGGCCTTTTCCTGCCAGAATTGCGACAGCTTGGAAAGCATGGTCTAGGCTGAGACGTTTGGCAGTCCCTTCTGTTGCCTCCGAGACGAGCGCAGTTGCCCGATGGCATCGAACCTCTTGACACGGCGCCGATTTTACATTCGCCTTTTTCGCCTCTCTCTCCCTCGTCTGCACTCTACCCCGACGGCCTAATTGACTCGCAATGGATCAAGAAGCACCAACAATTAGTACCCAGCATTTACGCTTGCTTCTATCCGCTCGCCGAGGACGAGCGACTCAAGGCAGACATTTCCAAAATAAAGAGTACACTGGCGCGCTCTGGATACAAGACGCGATTTGCTGTCATCTTGCTTGGCGACTTGGATGGCGATTCTGCACGCCTCTCGGACAGAGTGCAGGATCGACTTGAGAGCATTCGGCGGGGCACGGCTCTTGACCCAAAGTCGATATTCTACATTGCTGCCGAGGGCTCCGAGGCGAAGCTCAAGGAGGCCATGGACAATATTTTGGCTGCGCTGTACAAGATGGCCATAGAATACTACCGAGATCTGGGACGACATGCCAGGAAGAAGCGGTCCCGAGGACTTGCTCCAAAGCCTACTCTTCCTCCAACGTCGGGCACGTCAAGGACGCTGTCGCTTTCAGATTGGAATTTCCGGTACGACTTCAAGACGGCCGTCTTGGCCGAGTTTCGCCAAGAGTTGGACGCAGCCATTCGGTCCTTTGAGCAAGCATACGAGGTGCTGCTGGGGCAAGACGTGCTCGACGTAGTGCCGAGCTGGAGCCCGCGCTGGAACGAGGCTCGGTTGCTGTCCGACATCATCTCGATGCGCTCCCTTCGCATCCACCTTTGGATGGGCCATACGAGCATGGCAGTCAGAAGATGGCAGACGCACCGCGAGCGCATTGGCGACTTTGTAGAACGGCGCGGGCGCGGCATCAATAACTACGGCTGGCAAGCGTGGGAGGCCAGATGGGCCACTGTCATGGCTAATCTGATGGAGAGAGTCGGCGTGGCAGGTCTTGAGCCTGGAACCAGCAAGTTGTTCCTACAACCAGAAAAGGCGCTCATGGGTGAGCGCCTGAAGCCGTGGGAGCTGCTTCATCATACTGGATACTGGTACAGGTTGGCAGCTCGACATTTGGTGGCACGAAGGACTCTAGCACATGCCATATCCGACGATGATGGCCGACCGCCCGACTCTTCACCCACGTCACAGGTGGCCAGCAAAGCCTACACGTTTGATACTTATTTGTGCCCAGAACCACACGAGGAATACCCCTCGGTGGGCCAGGGCGTCAAGCACGGCAAGCTCATCATTGACAGTCTTGGAGCTGCACGCAAGCAGTTCTTGGCACGCAACCAGCTACTGTCTGTAGCCGAAGTATCGCTCGAGTGTGCCAGGGAGATGGTGGCGCTGGAGCTATGGGAGGATGCCTTGGACATGCTTCAGCCCATTTGGGTGGATGGATTTTTCCGCTACGAGGGCTGGCATGAGGCATCAGAAGAGCTGTGTTGGCTCATGAGACAGGCTGCGGCAGCAACAGACCGAGGCGACCTCGTGGTGGCTATTGATTGGGAGCTCTTGGATACAAGTAGGTGTCGTGTACTGGAGCAAGAGAAACGGAGAGAGGCATTGACAGGATGTTGCTGATAGGATTTGCGCGGCGGGCGAATTGGCATTATGATGTCAGCAAGTCACTGGATGGACTCAGGCTTGCCACGAAGCCCGTCGTCAGCCTGACGGACAAGTCGGCTAGATTGTTCCTCTGGGCCGGATTTTCCTTTGGGCAAAAACAAAGCAAGGCTGGGGAAGAATGCACGGCCCAGCTGGTGCTCGTCTCGCGTGCCTTGCTCGAATCGGCACCAGTCACATTGTGGCGCGTGCGGGTGGAATTCCAGGGCGTCATCAAGCCCATTGTTGTGGAGCACGTGGCAGCAGAAGCGGGTGGGAGTGAGGGAGATGATGGGCCAGAACTGGCAGTGATAGCCTTGCAGGAAGAGGTGGCAGCAGGCTTAGACAAGGTGCTTCAGGGCCAATGTGACTTGACCATGAGGCCGGGCCAAAGGCGCATATTGGAGATGAGAGTGCCGCTACGAGAAGACGGCGACAGCCAGGCCTCACGTGCCATTCTATCTTACAAGAGCGAGGCTTACGAGGTGGACTATGTTGTCCATTTTGACGAGAGGGCACCAGGGACGGGGTGGTATGTTGCAGGGCGACCAAGGGCTTGCCAGCTACGGCCAAAGACGCTCTCATTGCAGGTGGAGCCAAGGCGAGCAAAGATGCAGATTCAGGTGGACAAGCTTGAGCAGTACTATACAGACGAGAGGATTGATGTCAAGGTGGAGCTGGCCAACGACGAGGACGAGTCAGCGACTGTGCAGGTCGAGGTGCATGTATCGGGGGAGCAAAGGGCCATGGTGAGGGTGGTGGCCGAGGGCCAGGAGCACTGTGCAGAGTGGGATGCAGAGTCGGAGGGAAAGGCAGAGAGGCGAATATGCGGCATTGGGCTTGGGAGCATCAACAAGGGCTGCTCGCGGAGCTTCGTCTTGAGCATCGAGGCGGTGGCTGTGGCTTGTCGGCACATGGTGCAGGTGCGGGCGACGTACCAGGTGGACTCGGATGCAGCAAGGGGCATTGTGCAAGAGGTGTTTGAGCAGCTTGAAGTGGTGGCGCCGTTTGAGGCCAACTATGACATGGCGCCGGGGGTGCATGCAGACGCATGGCCCAGCCTGTTTGATGCAGCAGGCATAGAGGGCGCGCAGGGGGGGGGGATTGCACAGCTGTGGCGCCTGAGGTGCAACTGCATGTCGTTTGCGTCGGAGGCTCTGAGGGTGGTGGAGACGCATGTCGAGGTTGGGCGGTGCAGCCAAGGGCAGGGAGCAGAGTGGGACATTGCCAAGCGGGACGACGAGGGCGACGAGGGCGACGAGGGCGTCGTGGTGGAGCCGGGGGGGATGGTTTCGAGGCGGTTTGACGTGGTGGGGCGCAAGACGAGGCTGGGGGATAGACAGGCCGTGGCGCTGCGGCTGCAGTTTGTGGTGGAGTGGCGGCGACAAGGCTCGGGCAGGGTCAATGCCTCGCGGCTGGCCGTGGGCGACTATGTGGTGCTGGGCTCGGAGCCGCGGGTGCTGGCGTGGCTGAGGGAGAGGCTTGTGGCAGCAGGCGGCGTCATGGAGCTGGGCGTGGCCATTGAGAACCCGTCGACCCATCTGCTGACGTTTGGGCTGAGCATGGAGCCGGGCCAAGCGTTTGCCTTTTCGGGCCCCAAGCACAGCACGGTCCATGTGCTGCCCTTGTCGCGGCGCTTTGTCTCGTGGAGGCTGGTGCCGCTGCTCCGGGGGGCGGCTGTGCGGCCGCGGCTGGTGGTTCGCGACAAGTATTTCGACAAGGTGCTGCGCGTGCAGGCCACCGAGGGCCTGAGGGCGGACAAGGACGGGCTGGTGGTGTGGGTGCGCGACGACTTTGAGGCGTGCAGTCGGCTGCTGTAGAGAGGCAGAGGAATAATGTGTAGAGAAAAAAGCCCCATCACGTCTGGGGCGTCACGTCTGGGGCGTGTCGTCTGGGGGCCTGTCCCACGACAATGTGGCCGTCCTGCCCGGGCCAACAAAGTCTAGAAGCCAGTCGCGCACGCGGCGTGTCTTGAGCAGCAGCGCATGCTTGGGCGCGTGCCTCGAGTCGAGAGTGCGCGACTGGTAGCGGGCGCCGCCGCCGCCGCTGCGCCAGAGCAGGCCAACCCGCGTCATGTTTCGGGCCAGGCTCTGGCCGTACACCTTGTTGCCAAAGACGTGCAGGGCCACGTTTTCCAGCAGCACCACATCCTGGCGGCGCAGAGCATCCACGGCGCCTGCAGCGTCGCGGGGCAGCCAAAACGTCACGGCAAAGCCCGAGGCCGAGTCGTCGCCCACGAGCATCTCCACCAGGCGCAGTGTCTGGCGCCAGCGCGTCGTCACGATGCGGGGCTGCGACATGGACAGCACGCCCACCACCAGGTTGAGCGTCATGGTTTGGGGCTGCAAGCCCACAATGTGGCCGGGCGGCGGCACCTGGGCGAGGCTGCAGAGAGGCATGCTGCTCAGCCGCCCAGCAGGCGTCGCCACCATCAGGCTGCTCTCGTCAGTGTCTGTCATGTCGGTGCTCAGCTCTCTCGTCCCATCATTTCCATGCTCCTTGTCCAGCTCGCCCACCAGAGACTCGTGACAAAACTGTGTCCAGCTGGCCTCGTCAAACAGGCTGCTCTGCTCGGCCCGCCTCCAAAAGTCGTCGCCGCCGCCCGTGCTCCCAGACAGAGGCAGCAACCGCCAGGCCGCGTGTGCCAGTGCCTCGTCCCTGTGTCCCGCTGGCAGCCCCAGCAGCGAGGCAAAGGCCTCGTCAAAGCCCGTCACGCTGCATCCTGCCACCTCGACCGCCTGTACCGCCGGCGCCCCCGCAAAAATCACAATCTTTGGCGCCGCCATCATGGGCTCGTACTCTTCCACCCAACAGACGACTTGCTGCCCTACTCTCCCAGGTGCAGTGCGAAAACGAGGACAGAAACGAGTGCATCGTCATGCAGTTGGTAAAAGAGGCGGTTGTACTAGATAGGCCGAGCTTGGAAAAAAAAAAGCCCTCCTAATAGGCCCAAGCTCCCCCCCCCCCACCTTCACGTGCTCTCGGCTCAACGCTCCCACCTGGCCAACCGACCGCCTACATCACATCATCTTGTTGCTTCACTTGTCTCTTCTTGCTTCCACTTGGCCAACTGCACTTGTACAAGATCTTTTCTTCTTCTTTTCTTCTTCTTTTTTTCTTCTATACAGCTTCTCTTGCTTCACCTTGATTGCGCTCTTCCTGGCTTTACTTTTCCCTTTTTTTTCCTCTTCTTGTTTTTCTTCTTCTTCTTACTTTTAATTTTCCAACCTTTCCGGCCTTCAGGCCTCGGCTCCAGTCTCCCTCGGTTGGCCCGCCTAGCTCTGCTACATCAACAATGTCGGCCGTCTACGACATCTTGGAGCACACGATTCAGGCTTCGCACATTCGCGAGTATGCTCGCGCCACGGCCCAGTCGCAGGACGAGCCTCTGCTTCTCCACGTCAAGCAATACGTGCCCAAGGACAATGCCCAGCCGCAGAGAGGCGACTTGACCATTATTGGCGCCCACGCCAATGGCTTCCCCAAGGTAAGGCGCAGTTACTGCCTGTCGAGACAAAACGGCTCACGCCCTCTCCAGGAACTATACGAGCCCCTATGGGACGATTTGCACGCCCAGTGCCTCGAGCTCAAGATGGGCATCCGCGCTATTTGGATCTTTGACGCCGCATGGCAAGGCCTCAGCGGCCTCCTCAACCACGGCAGACTCGGCGACGACCGTGAGCTCCCTCTCTCCCTCCCCATCACCACCCAGCCCACTCACGCCTCCCAGCCTGCTGGAACGACGTGGCCCGCGACATGATGCACATGATCAACACGTTCCGCATGCCCCGTCCCATCATTGGCATCGGCCATTCTTTTGGCGGCAACTGCCTCGTAAACCTCAGCCTCCTCCATCCGCGCCTCCTCGAAACCATTATCCTCATTGATCCCATCATTGGCTCTTGTACCCTGTCTCCAGAGTCTCTCGCCCACCAACCCATTGGCTCCAGCATCCGCCGCAGAGTCCGCTGGCCCTCGCGTGCCGCCGCCGCCCAGTCTATGCGCAGCAAGCCCTTCTACCAAGCCTGGGATCCCCGCGTCCTCGACAAGTGGCTGCAGTACGGCCTCTGCTCCCTCGCCCAACACCACGAATCCTCGCAAGACGACTCCCAGCAAGTCACCCTGACGACTACTCGCGACCAAGAAGTATTTACCTATTTCCGCCCCAGCTGGCCCGCCTTTGACCCTTCGGGCTCCAAAATTATTCATCCCCATCTAGTTCCAGACGTCAGTCACTCTCCCGATTCACTGGCAGCCATATTCCCCGTCTATCGCCCCGAGAGCATCAACACCATGGACCGTCTGCCCCATGTTCGCTCGCCCGTTCTCTACATCACCGGCGGTCTCTCCTTCACCGCCCTTCCCATGTTTTCCGGCCATGGCGATGGTTCCGGCGGCTCCTGGCTGCATACCACTGGCATCGGCACTGGAGGCAGTGGTGGTGCTGCCGTCGGCCGCGTCGGCCAGCTTATCCATCCAGACCATGGCCATCTTATTCCCTTCGAGATACCCTCGTACTGTGCCCTCCACGCCGCCTCGTGGATCCGCTGCCACCTTGATTGCTGGTGGAAAAACGAAGTCCAATTTGACCACTGGGCCCGCAAACCTCTGGCTGAAAAGACAACCGTTAGCGACGAGTACAAGCGTCGTATCGGTGTCACCCCTCAACAAATAGCAAAGGACAAGGCTATGCTTTGATCCTCCTGGCACTACTAGATGCACCCGTCGCCCTCGCCATCAACAGTCAACATAGAATAGCCTTGTAAATACAAGTGAGTGCATAGCTAGACAAATTGACAGCAATTGTCATTCAAGTACTGCTACCTAGTCTGCTTCGCTATTTGAGTCGAATTGAACATCTCCATCAAGCCGCCTCGGCTGCATACCTCGCGCTGGCAAATCACATCAATCAATGATGAATAAAACAACAAGCACAATCACCAAAGCCACAACATGACGGGCTGGCTGGTGCCACGGTGCATGCCTCCATGGGCTCCCAAGACAGCTCGTCGCCTTGCTCTAAATATAATACATGGAATCCTTCAGATTGTCATGCACGCGGCGTCCCGAAATGCTTCGACGAGCCGCCAAGGACAATGCAGATGCGCCCTCGTCGTCAAAGACTTCGTGTCGATGGACACGGGCGCGCTCGCAAACAATGTCGGCGTAGTAAGCAGGGGGACAGATGCTAACAGGCTTTGTGGCCCGACCAAACAGGTAGCACAAGTCGTGCGTCCAGCGCTCAACTTCGTCGGCAGCCTTGTTGCCATATGCGCAGCCAAAAATCTCGTCCAGCAGCACCGTATAGTGAGCCGGCCGAGCAGTGCCCTTGAGGGCATCGTGTGCCGTCAAGTAAAAGTCCCAGTAGCGGGCCTGAGTGATGCCACGGTCGACAACGGTGCCATGGCGAATATTGCCTGTTTTCGATGCGCCCTGGTAGCTGGTGGGGTAAAAGCGAGTCTGATGACGCTTGACTGACACAATAATTGTAAACTTGGGGTTTGTGCCTCCCGGATATACTTTGCTGCATGCTTCACGTAGAAGCGGCAGCTCCTGTTCAAGTACCTGCCTGAACTGCCCCTCGGACACGCCATCTCGGAAGACAATTATATTGTCTGGCAGAGCGTTTCCGTTGTTCCGCCTCCACAAGTAAAGGCGTGTCTTGAAGGCTTCAACCAGTCTGCCGTCAAGCATCTCCTGCTTGCTCGCCTGTGGCCATGCATAAGCTGGCCACTGACCCATGTTCCTGTCAATGTTTGCCACGAGGCCGACAAGACTGGGCGCATCCGCATCCGCTCCCTCATCGGCCTTTGCTGTATCCTTCTTCTTGCATGGCGCCATGTTGGTTGGGTGTGTCACGTCGTAGCCGACAACCATGGTCGTGGCGTTCTCGATACTTAACTTTTGGCTCAAGGTGTGGTTGATGCCGCCCATCTTCAAGTTGACCTTGAGACCGAGATTGGCACGAAACATAGGATCGCCCTTGAGCACACAAGTCTGACGCATGATGCTCGTGTGAATTCCATGTATGCAGTCGCCCAGTAGCTTGATGCGCTGATACAAAGCAGTGTCTCTTGATTCCAGCACAACAAAAATGTACTGTATCTTTTTGCCCTCGCACTTTTTGAAAAAGGTCTCCAAACACCCTCGATGAGCCTCTTTGAAGCTTAGGTGCACGGGAGCCACAGCATTTCTCAAGTTGAAATCCGAATTGATGTCGATTCCAATTTTTCCGAAGCTCTTTATAGTGGTCATGAAAGATGGCTCTATTTGCCCCTTAATGCCAATACTCAGCCACGCCCACCGGTCGATTCTTGAGCCACTTTTGACCACAGCTTGATTCGACATGTTCCAACTGCCATTGTTGCTTTGTGGAAATAACTTCGACTTGCGATATTGCACCACAGGATGATTGAGGACACGGCCTCGGACCGTAAGCAGATTCTTGTCAACACTGATACCAAAATCTGCGAGTCTAGGAATGTCCAGACCCAATGTTAATCGGCCATGTTGACTGATATCGACTGCATTGGCGTAGGGAGAGCGGCAGGCAGCGCCGAGCATGGCACTGGTTTCGCTTGATTTAAGTTTGACCTTGACTGAATGCCCACTCTCAATTTCAATCAATTCCGCAGGGTAAAGGACTGGTCGCTCTCTTGTTCCAACGTTGACAAGAGGATACTTTTTGACCTCTACTCCATACTCTGAGACAAATATCAGCTCCAGCGCATTCCGCAGAATATGGGGGTGCACCTTACTGTCCTTAAAGTAATCAGCGACGGAGACATATGTCTGCTTGCTATCATGATAGAATTCAACATCATGAGGGCCCACAAAATCCGACTTCTCGGAGATGTTGGTGGGGAATCGAAACATCAAATCATTATTGCCGTTCCGCCGTTTATCTTCCAATTCAGATATCTGTGCGAGCCCTGAAATCACTTTGGCTTGGAGACGCTGAATTTCCTCCCCCTCCCCCCCGTTGCTGCTCAAAGTCCAAACGCGCGTCCTGAATAAGAGTCTAGAAGTCTGATGCAATAAAGATTTGTCGCAGAGTGCATTAACGATCCGAAAGTGATCAAAAATGTCGGACAGCAAACCAGAGGCACGGAAGACACCGTGCGTCGCATTGGCGTTGAGTAATAAGCGGCCTGTTGCAATGCGGGTTGACTGAAAGAAGCCGCGCACGGCGAGCAATGGACGCCTATCTTGGAACAAATTTCGAGTCGACATGCTCGGCCTGACAAAGGGAAAGAATCGGGCGCTTCCCACAGCCTCAATTCCCGGTTGAGACCGTGGGTAATTTCCAAGGATAGCGTTGAGGGTATCAATGGTTGAGGCATACTTGGGGAACGAGTCGTCATTGCTCACTTCCACCATGGATTCAATATATTTCAAAAGCGAGTCCAGGGGAACGTTCTCTGCCTCTCCAATGGTGGCCTCGATGACGCTCAGGCTTCCGGACCCGAACGGGATCTCGAGCTCGATTCCTGGAAAGGCGGATTGCGGAAGGGGCCGATTACTTACAATGGTGGCCTTGTACTCGGAAGCGAGACGAATATCCGGGTCTTGAGCCTGGAGTTGCTCGAGCAGTCGAGTCATGGCCGCCGCCAACTTGCTAGCCCTGACCTCACCAGGAGGGTGTCGACTTGTTCTGACTCCAGTGGAGTCCTTGGTCGCTACTTCTGCAAAGGTCAAGCGGTACTTGTAGAGGGACTGAGATTCCACGTTGATGGGGAAATAGTTGGTCCATAGAACAACCGGAGTGCCTTTGTTGCCGAAAGCTGGCCGCAGAGCAAAGCAGCAACTCTGATTTGGAGCCAATGTCTGCCTTTTCATAATCAAGTCTTCGAGATTTGTCACGCTATGATTAGGCTCCGGGATGATGTTATCTCTGTGTCATCTTGATCAGTAAAGCCAACAAAGTCGACATGAATATGCATATGACTGACTCTGATGTGAATATGAAGTCTTTAATACCACCTCTTTCTGCACCTTGCCCACCCCTAGATCCGCTGCCGGCATCATTGCCTCTAGTGCTGCCGCCGCTAGTATGACTTCTAGAAAAGTCACCGTAGCCACTGCCGCGACTACTGCCGCGACCACGGCCGCGACCACGGCCACGACCACGACCACTTCGTCCAGAGCTTTCAGACATGGCAGATTGGAAGCTTTGGCACTGTGGCGCTAAAAAAAAATGCTAGTATAGATGATACAACGTCGGCAAAACGCGCTCAAGTGTCTTCAAACAATGTCAAGGTTCGTTCCAGGTTGAAGAGACAGCGTCCTTTGTATGAAAAGACTGCGTTGTGACGACAAGACGCAAACAGGACGTGGGTGAGAAGCAGACTCAGCAAGCCAGTGTCAAGCAATAGAATGACGAGAGTTGGTTGGCTGGGTCATGTGGTCGCTCCTGAGAGACGAATCTATCCCATGCACCTCTATCAGCAGATGCCAATCGACATGTGTCAAGCTGTGTCAAGGTACCGTGGGAGAGGAGACGGCCCAAGAAAGAGTGTGAGATGTTATGCAAATGTTGCAATAAAGAGCTGAAGGTTCTTGGGGATAGGCAATACACGTATAATGATGAGCAGCCCGAGCAAGAAGTCAAAATGAGAATATCGTCAATGCAGTAAGAAGCAAGATGCGTGCTAGTCACCAGAGAAGAAATGGAGCATCGTGAGGGAAGGAAGCGGGCCTAGGGAGAAGATTTTTTAAAAATAGACCACAGTAAAGCAGTATAGACCATGCGTCGTTGATCTTTCCTCGACGCTTGCCAGGCCAGGAAGCTGTGTCTCAGGCTGGCTGATGCCACAGTGGAGGGTCTCTTGCAGACAAACCAGTCGGTGAGTCACGTATACTGCCGAGTGGTTGGGGTTGGAAGGCGCCCTTCCGCTACCTCAGCAGCAAGCGAACAGCTCCCTCTGATCAGGTGCAAGTGCGCGCACAGGTGTTCAATTGTCTACTATCAAGTACTACTATCACTGGTATCAGTACCCAGGCAGGAGAGGTAGTACTACTACTAGTACTACTAGTACTAGTACTGTTAAGAGGTATACAGGACAACGGGCGGACGGAAATAATGATTGCAGCTAAAAGTTGGTCATGGTAGGAGAAACCCGTGGCTCTCTACAAGAAGAAATGCCCAGCCTGTCTGGGGCACTAGTAGTAGTAGTACTACTAGTAGTAGTAATATGTAGTAGTAGTAGTACTGTACTAAGCAACTTCAAGCACCCAAGTACATACTACGACTCTCCCCAACCTCTACCGCTACTTGGTCTTTCCGTCGGCACACTGCTTCGCGCCACCTTGTGCACACGACCATCAACCGCCACGAAGAGGCGACTTGTGATAGCTAGCCCTTCTTTGCACACCTCGGTGCTTGCTCAAATTGCCACCGACTCACATGTTCAGGTTCAACATCAGACTGTCCTCCAATCTGATATCCATCGAGTTGTCGACTGCCCTCTCAACATGGCTGCTTTCCAGAGGCCCCAGATAGGTAAAGCGCAGGTCGCCCAAATCTAATATCAGCTTCTCGAGAATCATGTTTGGCTTGCGCATTCTGACCTCGATGACATGTTTTCCTGGACTGGCACGACCAACATTGTGTCCCTTCTTCCACACACAGTCCATGACAGCTCTGTCCCACCCGCGCGGCAGTTCCTTGTCATTGGCAGGGTCGTCTTCGGTCAGTCGATGGCGCTGGATCTGGCCTCCGTCCCAGCGCAAATCGTACTCCATACGGCTCGTGGTGTCAGTTTCGAGCGTCATGTTGAATTGAAGCTCCAGATTGGCATTCTCTCGGTCTGAAAAGACCCAAATTGGGTAGGCCAAGAAGGGCAGTTCGTCGGCCTTGGTGAAATCTGTGTCGTCTGGCAACGTCACCGATCCAGCGAGCGGGCGGCCAACAGCTGGAAGACGTATATATGGCGCTTGTGGCCAGTTGCCTGCATCAATAGCGAGATGACCGCTCGTCTCAACGAAGCCGCTGAAATCCCTGGGAACTCGGCTGTTGCGCACCACCATGTGCACCTTTTCATAGCCGTCGCGAGTACCAATCACTTCAATCGAGACATTCTCGTCGAGATTTCGAGGCACGCGGGCCCAGTCAACAGTGACGGTAACCTTTGTGTCGTCGTCATCAGGCTTGAGGTGCCCGCTATACTGTGACAGCTTGATCCAGTCATGCTGCGGCTTGGCAATCCATGAGAATTCCTTGGTTCCCCGATGATAGACCTCAAAGTAGCGCGTCTGCGGCCCGTACGGAGTAATAAAGGGCATCGTCACACCAGGCTCGAGCCATTTGCGAGACGGATGCGTCCGATCCGAGTCTTCGTTGATGTGTCCGGGATTGATGCCCTCGATACCCTCAACAGCAATGCCCATGTGGCCCTCGCTCGGGTTGGAGTCTTCTTTGGTCTGGACATAACAGAGCCCTTCGATCATGTTCCTATATGGCTGTGCGCCAGTAGGTCCATATCCATAGTGAGGCTGTCGAAGATAGTGGTTCCACTTTCCGTTTGAAAGGCCATGGTATTCCCGAGTTAGAGCATCGTCTTGATCAAGCAGCTGAATTGACCGGAAAAAGAGCACGTTGGTCGTGTTGCGTCGCTGCTTGGCAAAGAGCTGGTTCCGATACTGGGTAACGCGCAAGAGAGTACAGAGGTGGGATGCCTTGATCGGATGGACAACGAGCTGGAAAAAGGCCGATTTGTAGTCAGCATCCAGCTGCCTGTGCATGTCTT
This sequence comes from Ophiocordyceps australis, assembly GCA_002591415.1. Lineage (NCBI taxonomy): Eukaryota > Fungi > Ascomycota > Sordariomycetes > Hypocreales > Ophiocordycipitaceae > Ophiocordyceps > Ophiocordyceps australis. Next base: position 22,208 of record NJET01000106.1, on the reverse strand, counting down.
CTGCGTTTTGGAGCAATGACCCCCAGCGCTCAACAACACTGTCCGCCTCGTGGTACTTGAGCAGGCTATACGTATCGACATCTATGTGATCCTGCTTGCGTAGAGCAACCAGGCGATCGAAGCCATACCACAACTTGGCAATTTCTTGGGCATGCTCTTCCCCAAATTCGCGGGCAGCAACATGGCCAAGATAATCACTCAGTGAATCGGCGCTGATAGAGTTGACGTTCCACGCTAGATCGAAAGCAAAACTCATGGGAACCTCTACGGGCTTGAGATCGCCGACATTAAAGACCCATATACGATCGGCGCCTCGAGCATATGCGAGCTGCAATTGGTGCCAGACTTTGCCCTGTTGACATTGTCAGTCATGGGATACTCGTCTAGTCAGAATCAAACCCACCAGCGTGTTACTATTCATCCATCGGTAGCACCGAGGGAAGCCGGTATACTGGAAATGATAATAGTACTGCTAAAAGTATCAGTTGTTTGAAGACTGGAAATAGGCAGCAGGCCACCACTTACACCGCAGCCTCCAGATCTCTTAGCTTCAGTTTCAGTGGGGAAGCGACGGATACTCCCAAAGTTGTCATCTGAAAAGAGCAGTGTGACATCGTCCGGGATCTTGAGTCCGCGGTTGTACAACGTCTGGACCTCATTGTAGAGTGCCATGAGTTCTGACAATAGTTAGCGATGCTCCTACTGCCAAGCCGATGGGTTCGTACGCAAGACACCGTCCTCACTCCCATAGTTCTTCTTGACGATGTTTCTCTGCGTTGCAAGAACTTCTCTCATAATTCTCTGAGGGTCATTTCCGATGACGGGGGCATCGCCTTCGCCTCTCATACCAAGGGTCAAGTACGACTCAAAAGGGCGCGCACGTTCTGCACCCTCTTCGAAATATCGCGTCACTTTTTCTCGATTGGTATCCCAGTTCCACGTTCCGTCGGGCTGAGTGGTAGACCACTCATTCATGGCCCGCTGCATGGGTTCATGGTGGGACGTGCCCACGACGATGCCATAAGTGTCGGCCAATGCCTGGTTCTTTGGATCGTCAACGAAGAATGAGCGGCCCGGATAAGGATATCCTCTCCACATGGCTGGCCACATGAAGTTGGCCTTGAGGCGGAGCAGGAGCTCGAATATGAGGCTATAGACAGTAGTGTCGAATTTGGGGCCAAATTTTTCGTGAACCCAAGAGTCCATGCCGGGACATTCATCGTTGATGAAGATGCCCCGATACTTGACGCTAGGCTCACCGTTGGTTGTCTCTGTCGGCAAGGCATAGATTTCGCCGTGTCTTTTAAGAGGTACGTCGGCCCACCAATGCCATCTATGATAGCCAAGCGTAAGATGGTGAATAGCAGCAAGACTGCGTGGTTAATCACTCACGGCGAAACGCCAATCTGCTCCGAGAGCGAATAGGTGCCAAATATGGCGCCTCTCTTGTCACTTCCGACAATAATGAGAGCATTTTGATAGCCGTTGAAAGGCTTGGCGACGCAAATAGTCATCCACGACTCCCACTTGCCATGGATATGGCTGGCATCAATTATTTTGTCTTCTTGAAGCCTTTTAATAGTAGGCGATTGCGAGACTGTCCCGATTAAGATGCACGATGGAGCAGCAGAGACAGGCGGGGCCTCGGCAGCAACTGAATCGCTGCGCTTTCCCGTGACCCTGAAAAAGTCCTTGGATAGGTTGCGGGTGGCAATGCGAACACCCTCATCTTCCTGACTATCAACCAAAATGTCGCAGCCGACAAGGTCGAAGCCTTTGCCAGGCAAGAAAGACACGATTGGCTTCTCAAACATGGCTGCGACTGCAGTGTTTCAAAAAGGGAGCTTGATGAGAAGCCACAATCAAGCAGAGCGCATCCGAAGCTCTTTGTAGTCGAGGCAAAGAAAAATAGCTGTCGACTACCAGCCGATACGTCATGTGGTCAATGGTTGATCTTACAGACACTGTGGCTCGTATAAAGAGGCCACGAGGATGTGTGAGGCAGTTGGAAGCAAGCCCAGATCACGATGTCAAAAGCCACCTTGGCAAAATGCAGAAGCCTTGCTCAGCCCCAAGGGAACATTGGGGGCCCCTTTGCCGTCGATCACCAGCTTGCAAGCCAATATTCTTGCAATTCCGTGCCTGCCAACCCCCCTTTTTTTCGTAATAAAAATACCAAGAGGTACGAAACAAACTGAAACACCCAAGCCACAGGCAACGCAAGGTAGAGCCCCCCGCGCAGATAGGGGCAGGTAGAAGCAACGAGCGGAACCACGACAGCACAGGTGACCACTCCTTGAGGGACCAGACTAGTCAGAGACATGACCAGCTGTTGCGATGCCAAGAATTTCACTTTCCAGGCCTGCAACGTGATGAATGTCGATGCCGGCGTCTTGGAGCATCTGTCGGCCGGCATTTCCAGAGACAAAGGTCTGCGGTTCCTCAACGCCAACATAGACTTTGCGAATCCAGGACCGCTGGCGCAGGACTCTCTCGACGCAGGACAGCTTGCCGCTGAGGCGTTTTGAGCAAGGCTCCATTGTGGTGTAGAGGGCGTGGGGGTGCTGGATTGCTTGTGCAAGCCCCTCCTCAGAAACTGAGTGTTGCTGGGCCAGCTTGATCAGACAGCACTCCTCGGCATGTGTGTTGCCTGGGCACTCGAGTGTGTATCCCGTGGCCACCGTGGCCAGGGAGTTGTCGTGGCTGTCGAGCCTGACAAGAATGGCGCCTACGCGAAAATTGCTGGGCTTGGGCGGCGACTGCTTGGCCAATTCCAGAGCCTGGAGCATCGTTGCCCTGTGATCAGCACTAGAGCTGGCGTCTTCCATTATTGGCCAGACGAGGCATGTTAGGCTGCCAAGGGCTGATGTTGGTGAAGAGGCCAGCAGCATCTGTGCCAGGTGGCATTGGCGCAAAATGCGGGGTTTCCGCAGAGCCCCAGCGCGTATATTGATTGGTGCGGCGTCGGTACCTGCGCGGGACGTTCCGCAACCTGGACCTGGGCCGTCTTGGCGCGTTGAAACGCGTCACCCGACCTGGGCTTGAAGCTGGCTTTTCATCACGCCACCTCTGGCAACTCACACTATAACCTTGCAACAGTCCCGTGAGACGCCATCGACATGTCCGGCTCGAATCAAGCGCTTGGCAGTGAGCCTCCAGCCATCGACCCCTACTCGGTTCTGGGCCTCGACTCAGAGGCTACGGCACAGCAAATCAGGAACGCATATCGTAAAGCTGCGCTCAAGAACCACCCTGGCAAGCCGTAACACCATTCCTGGTCATGGCCGGCTGCTGACGATGTGACCTGGTAGACAAGGTGCCTGATGATCAAAAACCCGCGGCTCACAGCAAATTCCAGACCATAGCGGTTGCCTACGCGGTGCTCTCGGATCCTGCTCGGCGCAAACGCTACGATGCAACCGGCTCCACGGCCGAGTCCATTGTCGACTCTGAGGGCTTCGACTGGAGCGACTTCTACCGCGAGCAATTCAAAGATGCTGTTTCGGCCGATGCAATCCAACAATTTGCCGCAAATTACAAGGGGTCACAGGAAGAAAAGGATGATGTTCTCATTGCCTACGACAATGGCCAAGGAAACATGAACTACGTCTTTGAACATGTCATGCTCAGCGATGTAGTGCATGATGACACCAGATTTCGCCACATTATTGACGAGGCCATTGAAAACGACGAGGTTAAGTCCTACCCAGCATATCAAAAGGAAGATGAAAAGAAGCGCACGGCGCGCGTTAAAAAGGCAATTGCCCAGGCCGAAGAGGCCGAAGAATACGCAAAGGAGCTGGGAGTACACGACAAATTATTTGGACACGGGAAAAAAGCAAAGTCAATGGCAAACGCTGAAGGCAATCTTGCTGCTTTGATTCAAAAGCGACAGCAAGATCGTTCTGCCAGCTTCTTGGACCATCTTGCAGAAAAATATGGGGCTAGCGACTCCAAGAGCAAGAAAGCTCGCAAGAGGACTGTGGACCAAGAGCCCCCTGAAGAGGCTTTCCACGCAGCTGCGGCAAAGCTTGGCAAAGTAGGCGGTCGCAGCACAAGTGCGTTAAAACGGGCACGGCGCTAAGGGGAAATGATGCGCACACGAGAGATATTATAAATGACATCGCTGAGTGGGTAAACGATGGCAGTGGGTATTTTATTTTTTTTGACTCTGGGCGTAGAGGCGTTTGCTGGGCTAGAAGAATGATATTACTACTACTACTACTACTAGGAGTATTCACGTTCTACCATAGTAGTACTACCTCTCTCTGCCTACTACCTCTGCTAGTAGCTGCCTGCTACGACTGCTTAGGTACTAGTACTAATAAGTAGTAGTTGCAACTCCTATCTACTACTAGTACTACTACTACTACTAGTACTAGTAGTAGCATGCTATAAAGTAAGAGTACTCGTAGTATTATCAAGTACTACTAGTAGTATAGTAGTACTAGTAGTACTACTGTAGTAAAATCACAAATTGTTTCAAGGTGACGAGGCGGTGATGCAGCCCATGGTTGTACTAGTACAGTAGTAATATGCGGAATGTCACTGGCAGCAGGCTGCTGTGGGGTCACGCGGGGCGTTCAGCGGACGCGCCAGGCCTGGAAACTCGTTGTGCCATCGCTGCGGCAACTACCGTCTTCACTTGACCATCACTTGACCGTCTTCTCTGCGTCTGACCAAGACGCATCATGTCCTCGCGCCGTTGTAAGCACTACGGCGTCATCTACAGACCGGACATGCCATGAGCGAGGATTCGAGACCACAGTCCGAGATATATCCACGTTATTGTTTCCATCTATCGCCAACCATCAATACATGGTGCCTGCTGCGCGCATGTGACCTGAGCCATCTGGAGAAGCATGACGGCTTCCAAGGTACAAACGCGCAGCTTCACATGGCCGCGTTGGACTCTAACAGGGATCAATACAGGAGAGAATTTCTTCTTTTTCAACAACCTTCCCATAAAATGGGTTCGGATAGTGGGTGTTGTTGTCGCCATTGACGACTTTGCTGGCCGACGCGTTTTCACGGTGGATGATAGCAGTGGGGCATGCGCCCAAGTCGTCATAACAAGGCCGTCAACAGTCGCAGCCATCAAAGGCGACGAGTCGAAACATGTGGCGCGGGGGCTATACCAAGACATTGACGTCGGAGCCATTGTCGATGTCAAGGGAAGCCTGTACATGTTTCGTGACGAGAAGCATGTTAGGGTGGAAAAGATGGCGCAATTGAGATGTACGCAACAGGAAGTGTCTCTCTGGGAACGACGGACCAAGTTTCGCCGCGAAGTGCTCGAAAAGCCATGGATCCTTCAACGGCGTGACATTCGCAGGTGCCGAAAAGAGGTGGAAGGCTCAGGAACGGCAGCGAGGCGCCATGAAAGGCGGGTCAAGGGCAGGGCGGCCAGCGTCGGAGTTAGCAAAGAGCGTAGCAATACCGGGGCCGATGGAGCACGGCATCGAGGGACAGGCGGCGTGACGAGGGATCTGGTTGAGGGCATGATCCGCGGTGGCTTGACACAGGGCAAATACAACGCTCTTGGATTGTAACTGTCGCTGGATGGCTCAAGAATTCCACAGTCGCATCAGCGTGTGCAAAAATGGTGCATGGACATTGACTGTGGTTTCTGTGGCAATGACTCCCACACATGATGGCGTGACAAGGTTGGGTTTGATAGAGACTAATGGCTGACGCAGTTGAGGGCGCGCTGTCTTGATGGTAGACAAGTCGTGCTCTTGTCCATGTACAGGGTGCACAAAGGTCCGTCAGATGTCAAAAGCATGAGTAACGACGAGAGACGCCGCATCACGTGGCTCCAAGGCAGAGTCTCCAGGGCAGAGTCTCCAGGGCAGAGTCTCCAGGGCAGAGTCTCCAGGGCAGAGTCTCCAGGGCAGAGTCTCCAAGGCAGAGTCTCCTGCCAATGTCTACGAGATAGGTAGGCCACCTCTGTGTCTTGGCCACCATGCGCCTTGCACGTCTTGCGCCAGCCAGGCTCCCGTGACTGGACATGACTGAACGTGGACGCGCAATCAGCCAGGACATGATGGCACGGCAACCGCAAGACGTGGCGACGCATGCTGGCCTGGCCCTCTTGTCACAGTCAGAGCAGTGATGCGCTACGGGGGAGGTGATGCCGACAATGGGTGCCTCGCGCTTCCCCATGGAGCTTTCCTATGGAGCTTCCCTATGGAATGAGCAGGGCACAGGGATGCCTTCCAGGTGTCCAGGGCAGAGCTCTTTCCAGGTGAGAATCGACCATCATGACATGCTGGTGCACAAGATGCTCAGTCCTCGTGTGTTCCTGCCTGCGCCTTGGTCAGTCCAAGCCCATAATAAATGGCCTCCCCCAATCCTCTGCTCTCTTGCTCTCCGCTTCACCCCTCACGACCAACCATCACCTGTATCACTCTCTTCAAACTACTCCGCCGCTCCTAAGAGACTACTCGAATCCTACGCATCTTTGCATCACTACTGCATATAGCATTGTTTCTTGCCGACACTACTCGCAATTGCTCCGTCATCTTCGTTTAGGTGCGTCGGCGTGCTAGTCGCAAGACATCATTCCTCTGTGTCGACCCAGCAGCCAGTCCAACATGGCACGACATGATTTATATCTAGCCTGTCTCCTGCATTCCTCTACTTTCTCTTCTCTTCTCGAACCCTCATTGTCTTGTCCAACTCTTTCCACAAGCTCTTGTTCGGCGTCTTTTACTGTCTTGACTAAAGTTATACGAGAACAAAACGATAGCCTATACCTATTGAGACGCCCATATCCTTGAAACCACCATGCAGTGGTTATCGCTTTGTTCCTTGCTCAGTTGGCTGACTTGTGTACAGGCATCAGTTGCTCGAACGAAACCATATTCCACAACTTCAACAAGCACATTACGAGCTTTGCAGTCTGCACGCAAAACACATCTTGCAGCAGCCGAATCTTCTCATCTTTTGTCCTCCAACTTGACCAATCGTCAAAGAGATGAGAGAATTGCATTTCGCAAATCTCATAGTTCACTAGCGCACAGTTATCTCAGCTCGCCTTGCATCAGACTAACCAAAACAGCAACCACCACAATCAAGGCCAGCACAAGTCTGGAGTATTCCATGACAACCAACAGCACTTTGTCGCCAGGATACCCGACAATGACACAGGGCCCCAATATGGAGACCATGTCGGCGCAGGACATCTTCGCCAAACCCCTTGACACGCGGCCTCCGCCTGCCAATATCCCCGTACGAAGTGACCACCCCGTGGCTCGCAAAGGCGTTCAGTCCAAGGCGCCTTTACAAACCAACAAGTTTTTTGCCAATTTCTTCCTTGGCGACCAGATGGGGCCAGCTTACACGTATCCTTATGCCGTTCACTGGGCAGGAGGAAAAGGTGCTTGCGGGAGCTGGGGTCTATCCATTTCTCACTCTGAATCACGTCAGATGGTTTTTGGTCAGGAGAGATACAATGGAGCCGCAGCATATTACATCAACCCCGTTGGAATCCAGTCCATGGTTGTGTCGGCCAAGGAGCTGGGAAGCCAGACGATGCTTTCTCTCGATAGCGTCACGGCTTTCTCAGCCAGACTTCTTCTTAGCCCAAACAGCACCTCACCACCAGCAGTCTCTTTTCCATTGGTTCAAGGCATGCCGTTTGTGACGGCCCAGTTTGACGGAGCCATGCCCATGATTCAGACGGGTGTCTATTTCAAGACTGTGAGTCGGGCCACTCGGGACCCAAAGAATGGTGTGGTCAAGTACACCTTCAATCTCGAAGATGGGACGATATGGCGCGTCTACGGATGGACTACCAAGGGAGAAGAGCTTGAGCTCAGGGTGACGAATGATGGATTGGCGGAGTCCAACAAGGCTTTTTACGGCATAGTTCAAGTCTGCAAGGACCCCAACGTGGATGGATCTGAGCAAGCACTCGACGACGGCGCTGGCATCTATCCCGTGACGCTCAACTTGTCCGGAACAGCATCTGGCTCCAATGGTACGTACAGCTTCAAGTTTCAAAAACAGGGCCACCAGTCTGGAAACCTTTACATGTATGCACTGCCCCACCAAGTTGACTCGTTTAGCGACGATACCAAGCGGCGGGTCCAGAAGATCCAGCTGCAGTCACCCACCAAGGGCATGGTCACGCTGATGCGTGGTGTCGAGTGGACAATGGTGGAACCCAACATGCCCACGGATATGGGGTTTGCTCCATGGCACCCAGACCGGGGAAGTGCTGAGCGCCTGTCGGACAAGGCCAAGAGCACCATCAAAGCGGCCGCCTCCAAGGAGGTTACGCAAAACATGATGGCGCAGTGCAACCTCGACTCTATGTACTTCAGTGGCAAGGTATGGCCATATGTGGCAATGCCCCTTGGAGATAACGCCCGCTGACGTGACCAGGCTCTGGCGAAATTTGCAACTCTGCTCTATGTCATCAACAACATGCTTGAGGACAAGGAAATGGCATCAAGAAGCTTGGGACAGCTCAAAGCAGCCTTTGCAACTTTTGCGGCGAACAAGCAAAAGTTTCCCTTGTTGTATGAGAGTGAGTAGTGTGAAAGGTTGCTGGTCACTTGTGCACGATGCTGACATGCCAAAGGCGGATGGGGCGGAGTCGTATCCTCGGCCAGCTACTCGACTGGAGACTCTGGTGTGGATTTTGGCAACTCGTACTACAATGATCACCACTTTCACTATGGCTACCATATCCTGGCGGCTGCGATGATTGGGCATGTTGACCCAGCGTGGCTCAAGGACAACGTGGATTATGTCAACACTCTTGTGCGCGACATTGCCAATCCAAGTGCGCAAGACAAGTTCTTTCCAATGTGGCGAAGCTTTGACTGGTATCATGGCCACAGCTGGGCTCATGGTCTGTACGCTGCAGCGGATGGAAAGGTGAGCAAGAGGCAGCGAGGCAATTGGCACAAGTTTATGCTAAAGGCTAGACCAGAACCAAGAGTCGAGTTCAGAGGACATGATGCATGCTTATGCTCTGAAATTGTGGGGAAAGGTGACGGGCAATGCAGACCTTGAATCGAGGTGAGTTGTGGGCAGTAGTTGGTGCGAGACAAGGTGACTGACTGTATGGGGCAGAGGCAACTTGCAGCTGGCTGTCATGGCCCGCAGCATGCGCATGTACTACCTGTACGAAAAAGACAATGTGGTGCAGCCGAAACAGTTTATTGGCAACAAGGTGGCGGGCATTTTGTTTGAAAACAAAATCGACCACACGACGTACTTTGATCCGCACATTGAGGCAATTCAAGGCATTCACATGATTCCCATTCTACCGGCATCGCCATTGATCCGAGGCAAGAAATTTGTGCAAGAAGAGTGGGAAGCGTTTTTTAGCAATGGGCGAATTGACGAGATCAATAATGCATGGAAGGGAATCATCTATGCCAATTATGCGACGATTGAGCCAAGCAAGGCATTTGACTTCTTTTCGTCGAGCAGCTTCGATGCTCAATGGATTGATGGAGGGGCTTCACTGACATGGTTCATGGCGTATGCAGCGGCGCTGGGAGGACTATGAAGAGGAGTGGATTGAATGTTATGAGAGGGGCCATACGAGAGACGTGTGATGATTGTACGACTTGGCAGTGTAAGAGAGGAAGCAATGCATTTTGCTAGAATTAGTTGTATAGCTTAGATAGGCCTTTGAAGCATAATTGATATGGAGCCAGCATTGCAAGAATAGACGAGATGGAGGGGTGGAAGAGGAGAAATGCTGGAGTCTAAAGCTGGGGGTGAGGGGTGGAATTTAGGCTGCTGCAGCTGAGATGGCGCGACACAAGGGTTGGCATTGCACATGATGTTTTGAAGAGGCAACGATGTTGCAGCTGGGCGACGAGGCGCTGCAAGGCTGAATACGGAGCATGGATGTTCCGGGAAGTAAGCTTAAAAGGAAGATGCATCACACGGGGGTGACGTAAGGATGTCGGACGACGGACCAGGCCGAGGGGGCGTAGACAAGCTTTTGCCGCGAGCATGAGGGGAGGCCTCCGGGCAGCAACATGAGAATGCAAGGGTGTTGGAGGGCGCCGGTGTTAGGCATGGCAGACGAGTGCGACGGTGCAGCCCTGATTGCTGCGGCGACGCGAGTCCGCCCCACTGCGGTTGCTTTTACCATGCGAGGAGGGGTGTTTTTTTTGCCTGGCCTTGTTCGGGTCTTTTTTCTCCAGCGTCAACGGCCGTCTTGTTTGTGTCATGCCAAGGCAGACCAGAGCAGGTAGTAAAGTATCTCGCTAACACACGGCTGCCGCCTCCACCTAGTAGTACCATTACTACTGCTAGATACTACTAACTACTATTTACTACTACTAGTAGTACTACTAGATAGTACTACTAGTAGATCGTAGCAGTGGTTGGTAGCGGCCCCGTCTTTGTGCTCGTCTTGTCTCGTCTTGCTGCAACTTGGCCCTGTTCCTCTGCCTCACCTTTTACCCCCCAGGACTACTACTACTACTACTACTACTACTACTACTACTACTACTACCACCACCACCACCACCATCAGTTCCAGTTTCCCCCCTTCCCCCTTCTTCCACCACGTCGCAGTTTCCGTCAAGGCCGCCTCGTGCATACCTCGCTGCCTGTTACCTCGAGCCAGCTTGACAAAGGTGGCCCTTTTGCACTCATGAGCTCCAAGTCGAGTCGACGCGCTACTGAGCGTACGCCGCTTGTCAATGGCGAGACGAGCAACGACGGCTACGCGCAGACGCCCACGCAGCGCTCCGTCGTCTTTACCGTCCTGCTCGACTCGCGCCGCACGCCCGGCCGTGACAGCGACAATGCCACGGTTCGTAGCCTGGCGCAGTTTTGGCACGTCACCAAGGTGACGCTTCTCAGCAGTAGGTGGCGTTCGAGTTTGATTTGCTGCCACCCTCTCTTGCGCCCTTGACGTGGCTCTATCCCCTATCCTTGGCCTTCCCACTCTGACGACTGGCGCAGACTATGTCAACTTCCTCCTCCTCGTGGTGCCCGTTGCCATTATTGCAGGAGCCCTCCATTGGAACGCCACGGCCGTCTTTACCCTCAACTTCTTCGCCATTATCCCTCTGGCAGCCGTTTTGGCCTTTGCTACCGAGGAGATTTCATTAAAGCTGGGCCAGACGCTGGGCGGCTTGCTCAATGCAACCTTTGGCAACGCCGTCGAACTCATAGTCAGCATCATTGCCCTTCGCGACGGCCAGATCCAAGTCGTGCAGGCTTCCATGCTTGGGTCCATCTTGTCCAACCTGCTCCTCGTCATGGGCATGTGTTTTCTTTTTGGCGGCCTTGTCCACCGTGGCACCACGGGACACGGCACAGAGCAAGAGTTTTCTACTGCCGTGGCACAGACGACGTGTTCTCTCATGACGCTTTCTACCGCTTCTCTTGTCATTCCCGCAGCCGTTAGTACTTTACCCTATTCCCCCTTCCTTTGGCCTGACGCAGCTCCGTCTGACGTTTGCAGCTCTACGCCGTTCTCGACCAAAACCATTCGGCGGAAAAGAACGCCACCATTCTGACTCTTTCTCGTGGCACTGCCGTCATCCTCTTCCTCTTGTATCTCATGTATCTTGTCTTCCAGCTGCGCACGCACAGCAATCTCTTTGATACTGAAGGCCAGCTTGAAGCCGATTCGGAAGCTGAGGAGCCTTGCATCAGCGCCATTTCTGCCGCCTTTGTTCTCGTCGTCACCACCATTCTCGTGGCCATTTGCGCAGACTATCTTGTTGGCAGTATTGATGCCATTGTCGAGAGTGCCAATATAAGCAAAGCTTTTATTGGTCTCATTCTCATTCCCATTGTTGGAAACGCCGCCGAGCATGTTACTGCCGTTGTCGTTGCTCTGCGCAATAAGATGGATCTTGCCATGGGTGTGGCTATTGGCTCCTCCATCCAGATTGCTCTGGGCGTGACGCCTTTCCTTGTTATTGTCGGCTGGATCATTGGTCAGCCCATGACGCTTCATTTCGAGACTTGTAAGTCGTTGCTCCCACTCCGTCTTGTCGGCAGCCAGACTGACTTGCATACAGTCCAGACAGTCGCCTTTGCCGTCTCCGTTTTGGTTGTTACGTACACGGTCCAAGATGGCAGATCCAACTATCTCGAGGGTGCCATGCTCCTCGCTCTCTACATCATTATTGCCGTTGCCTTTTACGCGACGCCCAGCGGTGACATGGACAAGACTGCCAACCTCATTGGTCACTAGAAGCTACACGCTTCATTGTCTTACATCAAGCAACAGCTCTTTTCTCCTTGGCTTGAACCCTGCCGCCCAGAAAATTGAAGTTTGGCTGCAAATTCTAGTTGGGCGTTGGTAACGACATTGGTCTCTTTGCTTGACACTGGATTGATAGGAAAAGCTCTGGTTGGCGTCACTATGACTTGTCTTTTTTGCCTTGGGCGGTGTATACGAATCTTGTGTATAGGGCATCTTTATTTGGCCTAGAAACGTTGGTGGTTGAAATAAAGCAAGGAGCCGTCACTGGCTTTGATACCTTGGGCTGCAATAAAAGAAGAGAGTCTCTCAATGTTATTAATTCATAATGTGTCTCTGTCCGCGAGAAATTGCTTGTGCTAGTTTGTCCTGGGCGTGCGGAGGAGGAGTAATTGCCATGAAGGTGTCTTGAGTCGTGTCCATTTCGAGACTCCATTTCGAGACGTTGCAGGGTGCAATTCTTGCCAAAATAAAAAATTAAAAAATCACAGAAAAAAAGAGAAGACAAAGATGTGTCATAAAGTCAGGGCCTTGTATGATAACAGACAAGAATACTCTAGGCAGTTGGCTTCGACATGGGGGTAATGACGCCCTGCTTGGCGAGCACGCGCGGCTTGATGCCTTCTTGAAACGTCTGCTTGGTCATCCACTCTGGTCCGACGGGCAGGCGGAGCGCGCTCTCATACTGGTGGCGCGACTCGTAGGGGTGAGGGAGCTGTGAGGCGCGGAATCGGTCATTCTGCCAATTGTCAGTCTGCGGGCTTGCAATTACAAGATTTAAATGGGAAAAGAGAGTCGTCGTGTTGGGAGAAGGAGAAGAAAAAAAAAGCATCATAATTCACCTTTTTGACATGCCGCTCATTGATTATGACGCGCTCCAGCTTGGCGTCCTTGCGGGCCTCGACCTTGACGCCCTCGATGCGCGTCAAGAAGCGTCCGGTATGACGCCGCCGCTCACGCTCGCTCACGCCCTCGCCGACCCACGAGCCCCAGCCCGGCAGCGTCGAGTCAAGCACCTTGTCATCATCCGCCTCTTGGACTGCCTGCTTTTCGCGCTCAAACTCAGCCACCACATCGTCGCCGGCAAATGCCCGCTCCACCATTTGCTCGTCCTGTATTGCTAATGGGAGATGCAGCTCCCATTCCGACTCGGAATCGTCCAAGATCTTGGGCCGCGGCGCTTCAACGGCGGCATTGGCTGCAGCAACGTCGAGTTCCTCGCCTCTGCCACTTGCGCCTCCTCCTTTTCTCCGCCGCCGTGCCTTGTCTTGGGACCAGGGGCCGTTGGTGGGAGCTGGCGTTGGGGCCAAAGAGATGACGGGCCCAGTCTCGGCCTCGCGACCAGAGTGTCTCGAGAGTCTGGCGGCGCCAGTCTCGTCTGCGCCACCACCCTTGCTCCTCAGCCGTTTGACGGCTTGCTTGGTCAGATCCAGTGCCATGGGCCTCATGGAACCAGCCATGGTGCTTCCATAGCTCCGGCGACCAACCTCATCAGCCTCGTCTTCCGACGAGACGTCTTCATCTCCATCAAGCTGTCGCTGCATCTGCTTAATGACATTTTCATTGGCCGCCTTTTGGGCCGCCTCAGCTTTTTGCATGAATTTGAGGCCCATCAACTTGCTCTCATTCCCCCTATTTAGCTCGTCAAGCTCACGCTTTAGCCTGCTCAGTTCGTCATGGCTGTCGCTGTCAGAACTGCTCGTCTCGTCCGAGTCATCCACGTCACCTCTCTTGCCCGCTTTTCTTCGCCGCAGCTCTTCATCCTTGCGAGCCATATCTGCAAGTCCAGTACGGAAGTCGTCGTCCCAGACGGCTCGCTTCGCCTTGGATCCCACCTTGGCCCACTTGCTGTCCTTGTGGCGCAGTCCAACCCGCTCCAGGGCGCGTCGGCGGTCTTGTACCTCACGTTCCTCTTCAGAGTCTATCTCGCCCGCTTCCTCCATGGCTGCCTTTTCAGCCATTTCAAGACGCTCTTTTTCTTTGCGATGTACACGGTGGTAGGCTTTGCTCTTGATCTTCTTAATGCGCTTGGCGCGCTTTGCTTCTCTATCAATGAGCTCGCGCTCTTTACGTTTGCGCTGAAGAGCCTGTTTGCGTGACAAAACATTACCCTCTTCGTCAACCTCGTGTGGTTTAGGCTTGGGCTTCTTTTCGAGAGAGAGTCCGCTTTGCTCCATGATGGACATGACGGCTGTCTCAAGCTCCGTACACGCCGCTTTTTGTGTTAACGGTTGAATCTCTGTAGTGTCGAGACCAGCCGTCTCAGAGTTTTGCGGCAGTGGGAATATGAGATGCTCAGCCCGCCGATTCTGCTTGACAGTCTCTGTCCATCGATTCAGCGTCTCATTTGTTTTTTCGTAGGCTGCCGCTCGATCTAAACGGTCCTGCTGCCGCTTGGCCAGGGGCACGTCAAGCTTCTTGGAAGCACCTGGCCGCTTCTCCTTTTCTTCCCTTCTTAAAAGCTTGACAGACTTGTTCATCAAAGGATCACTGACGCCCGACAGGTCAAGATCGCCTAGACTAATCTTGTTGCTTGAGATGGAGCGGTTCTGGTCGTCTTTGCCTTGTTCGTCGCCAGCGTAGCCCGACACCAGGTCTTGGAGGACTTTTAGTCTGTCAGGATCCACTTCTTGTTCTTCGTCTTCGTCATCGTCGTTTTCGCTGCTAGATTCGTCTGCTTCATCATCATCCGAGCCTTGTGCCTGTGCATCGTCATGCTCAGGCTCTGAGGAGCCGTCTTCAAATTGGTCGAGAGCCGTCGCAAGGTCAATAGCCTCCGCACCCAGTGTCCCTCCATCGTCATCTTGCGAATCATCTTCCGAGTCGTCCTTTGCATCGTGGTCAGCGTGTCTGCGTCAACAATGCAAAAGACGAGAGAGTCCTACCCCTGTACGTTGTGATTTCGAGCCGCGAAACGAGTAGCCTTGGAACTTGTCGTCGTCGCTCTCTCCAAAAGCGTCGTCACTTTCAATCTCGGAATCGTCGTCGTCGTCGGCCAGTCCACCAAGACGCCATTCGTTTCCCTCGCTGTCGCTGCCATAGTCTACATCATCTGTAGGCCGGGACGACAAACCCTGGGTTTTTTTCTTCACAGGCGTCGTCTCATCTTGTACATGGTCTCGTTGATGGTCGCCATCCTCGCGCCCATGTCTATGCTCAATGTCGATATCAGCATCGAGCTCTCTGGCCCTGGGCGTCTTTTTGTGTTGGGTTGGGAACTGCCGCTGCGCAATGCCAAAGGCATCGAGGGCTGTTTTCTCGGACCGCGCCTTGGATCTCTTGGCGGCAGCCTTTGCTTTTGGGGCTGCAATCAAGGGCCGTCCGTGAGCCTGCCTGCCGGGCATGGTTGCAAAGGTAAAAGAAGGTGTATTACTTGTCACAGCAGCAAGCAATCAACTTTTTTTTTTTTGGTCCAGAATTAGTAGTGTAGTTTTGGCGGCGAGGACCTGGCGGGGCGGGGCTATAGCGCTGCTAGCTGGAGCCTATCAGCTTGCACCAATTGGAGTTGATTTTTAGATGATGTAGACCTACTACTATACGTTAGTAGTACTAGTAGTAGTACTATGCATGTCGTAGTAGTAGTAGTAGTAGTAGTAGTAGGAGTAGTAGTTGTAGTAGTTGTACGGAGTAGAGGCTATTGCAAATGCATAAAATTGGCTATGGGTGAAGACTGCAGAAGAAAAGAGAGAAAAGAGAGGGGTGTGTCTGGCAAAAGGACAACACAGCCATGAGGTGGTGGCTGGGTCCTTCAACCTAAATTTGGTGGGCCCACTCATCCACCAAATAGAGCAGGCGTCTCGGAGAAATAGGGAGCACGCTCCTGACAGTAGTAGTAGTAGTAGTAGTAGTACTGTAGTAGTAGTAGTAGTAGTACTGTTAGTAGTAGTTGAGCAGCATCAAAAACGGGTAAAATGGCATGATTGATTCTCCTCTCCTTCACCACCAGGCTACGCCTCGAGCACCAGCCATGCCGCGCATTCCTCTATTCACCCACGCCTTCCGCAAGAATCCTCTGCCGCGGCTCTCGAGCTTTTTTGTGTGCAACCAATGCCTCATTGGCCGCACACTACCGCGTCGGTGGCCTGCGCGCATTCTCGACCTTGTGCAATGGCGCGCCAACTCGTCAACAGCGCCATTGAAGCCTTTGGGTAGCTCGGCCCCGTCATGCGCACCAGCGGCCGTAAAGACGGTGCCCGCTGCTCAGCACACAACCTCCAAGGCTGTGGGCTACTGGCTGCTGGCCAGTGCTGCAAGCGTTTATGCCATTGTGGTCCTCGGTGGCTTGACGCGCCTGACCGAGTCGGGGTAATGATTTCTTTGAAGCCTCTACTTGTCAAGGCGCTGCTATGCAATCCCTTTTTTAATAGCAACCTCTGCTCCAATGATTCATTTCTCAAGGAGTTTTCAAAGACTTCTTTTGCAATCTCTTGCTCGCTGGCGCAAAACATAAACTGGCTGCTGATGCGTCCACGTCTAGTCTGAGCATCACGGAATGGAGACCCGTCACCGGCTCCCTTCCCCCAATGTCCCAGGCCGACTGGGAGACTGAATTCGACAAGTATCGCGCCTCGCCCGAATTCAAGCTACTCAACCCACACATGACGCTCGCCGAGTTCAAAAAGATATACCTCATGGAGTGGGCACATCGCCTCTGGGGCCGCTTCATTGGCCTCTCCTTTGTCCTGCCAACCATCTATCTCGTTGCGTGCCGTCGCGTCACGCCCCTCATGTCGGCAAACCTGCTCGCCATCTCAGCCCTCATTGGTTTCCAGGGCTTGATAGGCTGGTGGATGGTCAAGTCGGGCCTCAAGGACGATCTTTTTGCCCCGGGCTCCCATCCCCGCGTCTCGCAGTACCGACTTACCGCCCATCTGGCCACCGCCTTTGTTTGCTACTCGTGGATGCTGCTTTCTGGCCTCACTGTCCTGCGCTCGCGTCGTCTTCTCTCCGTCGCTGACTCGCGCGCCGCTGCTTCGCAACTCGCCTCTCTGCGCAACCACGCCCTTGCTTCCTTTCGTCGCTCCGTCTTGGCCGTGACTGCCCTCGTCTTCATCACCGCAATGTCAGGAGCTCTAGTCGCCGGCCTTGATGCCGGCCTCATCTACAATGAATTCCCCAAAATGGGCCTCGGTCTCACACCTCCCGCCGCCGAGCTTTGGGACTCCTTCTACTCTCGCCGCACTGACCATGCAGATCTCTGGTGGCGCAACATGCTCGAAAACCCAAGCACCGTCCAGCTCGACCACCGCATCCTGGCCCTCTCCACCTTTTGTGCCATTCTTAGCCTTTTCGTCTACTCGCGCTGTCGCTCTGTCGCAGCAGCCCTGCCCAAGTCGGCCAAGAAGGGGACCCTCGGCCTCGTCCATCTCGTCACCCTGCAACTTGCTCTAGGCATCTCCACTCTCATCTACATGGTCCCCGTGCCACTTGCCGCTGCCCATCAGGCCGGTAGCCTTGCTGTCCTGACGGGTGCTCTGGTCCTCGCTCATCGTCTACACTTGCCGCGCTCCCTCCTGCAAACTCTCGAGCGTCGGCTCAAGTAGCTGTCCCATAGATGACTTCTTCTTCTTTTCTCTCGTCCTTCGCAGACTGCAAAGTCAAGCCCATGTAGAGTAGAAAGAGAGCGGTCTTCAGACGTACACATCATGACCATTGTCAAGGCCGCCCCCAGTCACATTGCAGGGTCTTGATGCCATATACTAGTGTCACGCGAAATCAGTACTCAACTCGCTCAACGTCATCTCGACTCAGTCTATCCTGTTGACTTAGTCTAACTAGCCTTCAGCTTGACAATAAACAGCTGCCGACCGCTACGTAGATTATGCAATACCCAACGTGACTACCTACCACTATCAATTGAATAAAGTTATATATCGTTCATCCCAGCTTTGCTCGTCATGACATTTCCTCCAAGTTTTCCTTGTATCCTCTCATGCCCCAGATTAATACATGGCGAGCAATGACTACATGCCTTTTTTTCCCAACTAGTGCGACAGCCGTGACGGGGCTGATACGCTGCCCTCATTCCGCCAAGCCATGTGGCCCATCTCTGTGTGCGCACCGCAGCATCACCTCGTTATTTTGCTTCACTCCATGTACATTGGGTCTCCCCGAACTGACTGCATCATGCCAAGATCGCCGCTCTGCATTGGATTGCCCTGCATTGCTGTTATGCCCATGTTGGTTATGGAACGACTCATAGTCAGAGCAGACCGACCCACGGGACTGCCAGCTCCATTCTGCATCATGAAGCGCAGATCGGGAGCAGCGTTTTGCTGATGGTGGTGGTGGTGCTGCTGTGGGTGCTGTTGGTGTTGGGGCTGTTGGTGTTGATGTTGGTGCTGCTGATGTTGCTGATGCTGATGCTGATGCTGGTGCTGGTGCGGTTGATGCTGGTGCTGTTGATGCTGCTGATGTTGCTGGTGTTGATGCTGATGCTGATGCTGTTGATGTTGATGCTGTTGATGCTGCTGATGCTGTTGATGTTGATGCTGCTGATGCTGATGTTGATGCTGCTGATGCTGATTCTGATGCTGTTGTGGCTGTTGTGGCTGTTGTTGTGGTTGTTGTGGTTGATGCTGGGCCTGCTGGTGCTGTAAAATGCCTCGCGTGCGAGACACATCGAGTCCCGACTGCTGGACCGGGGGATGCAGAGATTTGACAGACGACGAATTCATCATGGCAAAGCTATCGTCGTCTTCCATCTCGGCATCAGCGTCCTGATCACTCGTCTCCACCATTGATGGCGGACCTGTGTTGCTAGCAGACGTCGAGACTGGCTCGCTAGCACCACCATTGACACTGGTTGCTGACACTCGTTTGGATGTTTCCTGTTGTTGCTGTTGCTG
>NJET01000105.1:11664-71916 GCA_002591415.1 Ophiocordyceps australis | reverse complement strand
GATTTAATTAAGCTTTTGGATAAGAATCAAGAGGTTTCAAAAGAATGGTTCGGGGGTGATTAACCGAGCGGGAGGAAGCGTGTGAGCTCGTATTTTACAGGTAAGACGACAGGTTTTTTTTCATTACGAGGTATAGTAAATCTAGCACACTTTTTTTCCCCCCAATCTACAAGTAAAGAGGAAAAAATGTAACAAAAAGTGTGTATTCCCCGAAGCCTATTCGCAAAAAGGGTTGCAAAGTGATGGAATTAATATATCCATCTCCACCCTCGGCACGGGCCGCCCCGGCCACATCTCCGACATCGAGGACAAAGACCCAACTCTACTCCTTCTTGTCTATTTCTTTATCCGCCATACCTCATCGCACACTTGCTTTCACCGTCCAATTTGCCCTCTTGATCCTTTTTTTTCCAAAAATTTCCTTTATTGGTACAATTTGCTTTCTGATTTGTGTGTACATGTACATGGTAAAAAAACGCCATGAACGCCCCCCTTTTCTTGATTTCTCTTCCCAAGGCTTAAGGAAAGTTATAATTTAGCCTTGTGCGTTCTTGATGGACAAAGGATAAAAAAGGCGGCCTGATCCAAGTTGCCGTCCCAACACTCGACCGCTCGTAGTGGCGGTGAAAATATGCAAGAATTAGTAGCATATCCTATAAGAGAAAAATCTAGTCCCACCCAGAATCTTGGCCTTTGAAAAAAAAAAACTTAAAAACAAACATAGTCTGCGCCGAAACGTCAGGGCAAAGTCTGTGGTTTGGTCTCTTGAAGAGCAGAGTGTTTGAGCGCCGCCTTGGGCCCTTTACTCAGCAAGTCTCTCTCTGTAATGTAAAACGTGTCCTTTTCATCCAAGTATTGTTTGTGAATCATGGGCAAAAAGGGTCCGGGGACCTGGGTGCCAACGTCAACCTTGAGCTGGTCTTGCTTGCTCGTCCACACATGTCGGATGAATTGGCCCTTGCATCCAGAGTCGCTCTCGGGAAAGCCGTTGGCCTCGACACACGACAGTTCCCTGATGCTGGCTTTGTAATCATAGCGCACAAAGGTACCGAATCCGCCCTGGTCGGTTGGCCTTCCTGGCGCGTTTAATCGAAACTGGGTGCATTCAGGATACGGCGCACCATCGTCGGGACACCGCTGCCACGCGTCAAAAATGGCATACGAGTCGGGATTGTTTTGCGCCACAATAAAGCCCGTGTTGAGGTAAACCTTGCCAAACTTGTCTCTGTTCCACGCCGCATCAGGATCCGTGGCCAAGGCGAGCGAGTTGGAATCGGGAAACAGCTGCCAATAGTTGAGAAGCCATTCAAAAGGTAAATCTAGGCGGTAGAATATGGCATCGGAATCGAGGTAGACGCAGGCGTCGTGTTCCTTGAGAATTCTAGAGAGAACGGGTGGCTTCTTCCACGAGGCGCGGCGGTCGACGGGAGCTTCGATATTAATATAATAGTACTTGTAGCCATGAATCTTGGCTGAAACCAAACAGAGACGCGTGTCAGCAGCTCATTTTATTGGGCGCCCAGCAAGTTTTTTTGAAGGAGTATGTATACACACCATAAAGCCAGTGGTTGAGTATGCCCAAGGATAACCCGTCGACAACCGGACCCTTGTCCCACGACATTGCTTCAGGGCCAAAGAGTTGACCAGTCTCGTTAAAGAGTCTATTGTCAAGATCTATGACGCAAAAGTTCTCGCCCAAGTGTCGGTTCCAGCGCGGCGGCTCGGGTAGAGTCCAGTCAAACGCGCCAAAGGGCTTGTACTTTAGAGAATTGGGCTGGACAGACGGCTTCCACATCTCCTCGTAAAAGAACTTGCGCAACTGGTCGGCATTGTCGTGGCTAAACAGACTGGGTTTTGGCGGGTGCGAAGATGGTCTGTGTGATGGGTCGGGTTGAGCGGCTCCAGTACTGTCTGTAGGCGAGACCGGGACTTGGTGAGCAGCCTGTACGTGCTGGGCTCTGTTGGCACAAGCAAAGAAAAAAAAAAGTCAGCAGGAGCACGGCAGAGCAAGAGGGGAGGCCAAGGTGAAATAGGCGCATACCTTGTAGGCTCATCCCACGAGGAATTAAAAAGCGTCAGGCCGGCCAGAAAGATGAAGCAAAAGACGGCTCCAAGGGCGAGGGCAGTTCCTCGTTTGGATCTCAGGGAAGCACTAAGAACCATGACGACGACATACGTGAGGCGTCTGGCAGGCCAAGGTCATTGACGGCTTGAGCTCGTGTCTGGGGCAACGGGGCTCGTCTCGATGGCCAGGTACTCGATTCTACGGCTCGCAGGCCTGGCAACGCCGGACAAAGGAGAGAGGACGCTCAAGAAGGAGCGCAAGCGTTCATGCATCAGGCTCAAGCCGGGAGCAAAAGAGCGCGACAGGAGAGGGGCGTGAAATTGTCTCGGTGCACAAAGACGGCTCGCCCTTTGCGCAGCTGGACGGCTTAGTGGAAATGGATGGAATAATACATTAGTAGTGCTGGATACAGGTTTAGGTACGAGGTAGACAGTATACAATTGTATGAATGAATGTACAGTGACACAACGGGCCTATCTACTGTACGGATCCCGCTGGAGGAACTAGCTCTAAGCCTTACCTGGGGGGCAAAAGCTAAAAAGGGGGGGCGGCATTTCGTAGAATTGGCCCGCCGCCAAGCCCACTGGCTTCAGCCCATTGCGGACTCAAATCCATGTACCCGTCACCTGCAAGGGTCACATGTTTCAAAATCACGTCCATGAGAAATGTCCGTGCCATGAGTCGCGTTTTTATCCAAGCTTGTTGACGCCCTACCCCATTGTTCCTGCAGCTCCCTATTCTATGCCAGTTTCCTTGACCACTGTATTTCTGCCCCTGGTCCACAACTCATACACAGCAAAAGGACTCTTTTTATTGCTGCACCTTGATCTTCTTGCACCAATCGCGTCCATGCGCCACCTGGTAATCGCAAAGTCTAGTCTCCAAGACGATGCTCACCAGCCCGGCAATGCAAGTGCCCGCGCTGTCGCTCACTGTTGTCGCGCTCAGACTGAATTCGCGCTCGTCGGGCGGCACTTGCTCCATAATCTCGGCAAAACAATTCACGTAAACCGCGCCCCCCAGCAGACCCTCCCAAAATACAATGGCAAACACAATGTAGACTGAAGGAATAAAGTAAAAGAGAGAATGCAGAATCAGCACCGCCAGGTTAATGACTTGAAGCAACGAGGGAACATAGAGCTGATGGATGCGCAAAAAGGGCGTCGATGATCGTGAAATAAAGACACCCAGCTGGTAGAGAAAGCCGTAAAAAGGGTAAAAGCCACGAAGCTCCCTAAAAGGAGACGACTCGACGGGAAAAAGTAGCGTAGGCGTGACGCCCTGGTTAATGGTATATTCGGCCACGTAGACAAGAAACAGAGGTGCCATGTAGGGAACAAAGAGCGACCGAACCCGTCGTAGCTTGTCTACAACGGAGACGGCCTCTTTCCGGGCAGGCGGCGAGCACGATGCTGCTTCAAGTCGGGCCGTGCTATGGGCTAGCAGCGACGACGAGGTTAAATCTGGGATTACATGACGGGCGTCGTTGTTGCCTCCTGCATCAAGCTCATCGTGCTCATCAGGCAGTGCTTCATAGTCCTTGCATTGAAGCGACGGCTTGGGCAAAATGCAAAAGAAGCTGACAAACATGAGAGCGGGCAGACAGGCCGACAAGAACAGGCTCTCTTGGACGCTGAGGCGCCACCACTCAGTCAAGACGACGTAAAGACCAGCGCCCACAAGACCAGCAGCGCCGGTGCCTGAGCCCCAGCCAACGAGGCTGACTTGGCCATAAAAATGCGAGAGACCGAGAAAGCTCATTTCGCCCAAGCCACTACTCAGACTGGCCATGGCAACCCCCACCATCTTGACGGCAGGCGAGTCCGAGGCCGGCGTCAGGGCCAGAAGCAACATTCCCGTGACGGAGAGCGCAATCATGACGGCGACGCGCAGTGCATAGGGCACGCGGGCAATAAAGTAGGGCGACACCAGCTTGAAGATAAACGACGGCATCACGTCGGCCAGCAAAACGATGCCTTTGGGCAGCGTGCCCACGAGATCCTGCGCTGCCGACAGGATAATGACAAACAAGACATTGTTAATGAGGCCTAGAGGCGCCGCGTGGTTAGATTTGGAGCTTGGCTCATCAAAGCGAGGCGGCGAGACAGAGTGCGCGCACCGAGGAGCCAAAAGGCGGCAAAGACTTTTGTATCAACATGCTGCGCCAATCCTTTTATGCGAGCAGCAAAGACGGCCCAGGATGACGAGGGCGCTCCCGGCATGGGCAGCAGTCCCGAGGCAGAGGGCGAGTAGCTGGCCATGGACCGCTGTTACGGCTCGTCTTGTGCATGTGTGCATGTCTGCATGTTATAGACTTTTGGCATTGGTGGAACTGGTCATGTGTGGCCCTGGTGAGCGTGACAACTCTCCGTCACGGGTGCTGCGCCACACGCCACCCTTGGCATTGATTACAGTTGTTCCTTTTTTTTTGGTCCCTTTCGGAAACAAGGCGCCAGGTTTATTACTAGACACAAGCTCCATGGAGCTTGAAGCTGTCAATCATTGATCAATGCTGCTTCACAGCAAAACGCTGCCGCCGCCCTTTTCTATTTTTATTATATTTTTCAAAACCCAAGACTAAATGCGGCGAGCTGCAGCTGCTTTGCATCATTCCAACACGCGACTATAGATGCTCGCCCAACTCGTTAATAGCCTTCCGCCTCCCTGCTGGCCTGCGTCACGCTGCCCGGCGCAATGTTACCCTCTGCTGAAATGCTATCCGGCACACTCTCAGGTGTGTAGTAGTCGGAGCCCTTGAATGCCGAACCGCCTGGGCCCGGCGGCCTCGATCCCACGTTTGCCCGCGACGCCTGCTGTCCTTCTGTCGCCGAGTCGTTTAAACTGCCCAGGCCCTGGGTATTGGGGACTCGAGCCGGCACCACGTCGTTGTCGTTGCTGTCCTCGGGGCCGCCTTTGCCTTCAAAGTGCTCGCCTCGCGTTTGTCTTGAGGCAGCTTTTGTCAGTATTGCTTGGTCATTTGGCTGCGGCAGGCACAACTCACTGGCCTCGTTGGTCCAATACGCCGCCCTCGTTTGGCGGGATGCGCTTGTTGTAGCCTCGGTTGGTGCTCAAGTCGTGGCCAGAGGTCAAATCTTTTGGTCGCATGCGAATTGACGGCAGCCTCGTCGAGACTTTGGGTCCGCGCTTCGCCCGTCTTTGACTGGTACGTGTTGGGGTCGGCCTAGGCGTTTTTTGAGATGGCTTCGTAGTTGGTCATGATGGCTTTGTATAATAATGGCAGCAGCAGAGGGGTTTGTATATGCAGCTCGCAGCCACTTGAACATGAAGCGTTGGAGATATAGAGGCATACCTATACACGCCGTTGCCGGAGCTCAGACCAGCCTTGTGTCGATGACTTCACCTTGACGTGCCATGACTTCATGGCCAGGCTCATTTTGTGGAACCGGTTGGCCTCTTGCACTGGATGGAAAAGGGCCATGATACTTTTGCATCAAAAGCCTAGCCACTGACTGGCAATGTGCAATGTAGCACTAGCAATTATGCTGCTCCTGTGCATCTGAAGCAACCACAAGTCAAAAGTGCCTTGTTTGCATTTCCGACGTGTTTTGCAGCGCAATCACAGAATGGACTGCATCGGCGATGGCGTACATCTCGTCCAGTGTTGCAAGACAGCATGGAGCCTGAGGTCCAAGCCCCCCGTTCTGGGCCTGTGGACCTAGGCCTTCTTTTCTCGCCTGCTGCGTGGCTGAAATGACGCAAACCCGTTAGCACCGCCCATGCACGACATGAGTGCACAGTCAAAGACGCACAGCACAAGATTGCGACACTGGCAGTGCGCCACTGCATTTGGGCTGCCAGACGCCTCTTGCATGCTTTTTATCGCCTTTTATCCATGTTGGCGCCCATCTTGGAAAAGGGCGATACATTGACTGGTATTTTGGGCTTGTATCTGTACAATATCGACATGGTGTTACAAGGCGCTTTGTTGAGACATGCTTTACCTCGTCGTTCGAGCTGTCACTTGCTTCACTACTACATAATACCAACTCCCACGTATATGCAACGCCACTCCGGTTCGAGTCTCTTGGATCTGAAACGAAGCTTGCAAACAAAGAAATCAATGTCGCGAGCTCTTCATGATGCTCCCCGACACTGTTGCTCTGAAAAAACAAAACAAAAAAAAAGACAAAAAAAAAAACAAAAAAAAATTTATAATACTTGTGGCCGACCCTGATCGCAAGAGGACATTGACCCTCGCTGTTGATGCCAATAATGGCAGGCAGCGCGGAAAGTGAGGCTAGGAAGACTGTCTTTGCCAAGGCCTTTATCGTCATGATAGGCCAAGTTCCGGCCAGTCTTGCTGTTGCTGGTGGTTGAGCAGGCACGAAAAAGAGAAACCAGGTGCGACCTCGATCTCAACACTACGTAGCACTGGCTAGATTCTTTTCCCTTTTTTCAAAGGCAAAAAAAAAAAGAGACAGACACAAACACACACAGAGGCGTGGGCGCCAAAGTTGCAACCAGACTTTTGCACAGACTTTTACGCATGTCTTGCCCATCTGGTCTGTACACTCGACACGGGCAGACATGGCGGATTCATGGCGGTTGGGCGTGGTGCATGAGAGCCAAGATGAGTCGCCATCAGTCGCAATTGACAGAACCAAGGTAGCAGCAAGTGGCTGCTGACGGGACCGAAAGCTTCGACTTGCCGACGCCCGTCTGCTACTGCTGCAAGCCTCGTAGTCTCCCCAGACGCGGTTTGCACCATGGCTGTTGCGCGCTACCACGTCGATATTTGCCCTAGCTGTGCGACGGCTATTAATCTTTTTTTTTTTAATTTTTTTTTAGTCAGCGCCATACAAGTCTCCCTCGTTGCTGGGCCACTTGATGCTTTTGTCCAATGTGTGACATTGCCGAGTTCTTGTCTCGAGGCTGCGGATATAATGGCTGCATCTCGATCGACTTGGGCCGACTGGTGTACAAGTCGACAAGGACGAATCAGCCCTTTGTTGCTGTTGGTCCCTGAATGTTTCTGGTCTGCAGCTAGTGGTAGCTGTATGTATGTGATGGCCCTCGCAGGTCTTGAATATCAAAGAGTCGTGCGTGTGTAGAGACAGACACATCAGAAGCCCTGTCTCGACAAGCTGAAGCAGCATCCTCAGAGTTTCTTGGTTCTGGCCCACCCTGAAGACCTGGGCCGTATGCCGTGCGGGGCGCCCCGGTTTGGCCGCTCTGCCATGGGTAGCGCACGGGTGCGCGTGCATTTGGCAGTAAAAAGCCCGACGCCTGTCGTGTATTTAAAGACTGGGAGTTAGCAGATGCTGGTACGTCTAGGGCCTCTGCAGCGTCGAGCTTGCAAGATAGTTGGCCGTAGACACCACTCTTCAGTGCCCACTAGGGACCAACAGGTGCTTAGCTTAGTTACCGCTCCTGCCAGTATTGCAAGGCATCTCTTGTCGCGCCACAGGCATAGCAGTCGGGCACTCTCGACGGTCAAGCCATTTACTTTTCTCTGCATCCACGTCTTGCCTCGTTTGCCCACCAGGCCGCTTTTGCGTTACTACAGCATTCCAGCCCCTGAGCCAGCCTTGCCCGGCCTGCCAGGCCTGCCACGGCAACCTGCTGCCCTCGTTTCATCGAATCATTCCAAAGGGCAGACGGACCTCTTGGCATCGTAGCCCACCCGGGCGGTCCCAGCCGCCATGGCGCATGCCGTCTCCGATCTGGACCTCGCCAAGCGAAAGCGCGACCTTGGTGACAGCGGACACCACCACGCGGCAAGACCATGCCAGCAAGGTATGCCCTCTTGTTTTGGACCACCTTTGTTTGACGCTCCTCCTCCGAGTCCATCTTGTTGCCATTGAGGCTGCTCTCTTTTCCGCCCCCATTGCCTGAGCCGCCACGAGTTGCCACTGTGCAGATGCGAGCGTACAAAGTCAATATATCTCCGATTTGCCTTTGCCTTTGCCCTGTCGTCATTGTCATATGTTGGCCTTGCTTGCTTCCACAGCATCGACGACATGTGACGGCGTCGGTTCCGAGTGGCTGACCGAACGCTCGTGTCCTACAGGACGCTTCCCATTGGAATGCAATATCGCCAATGCTGCCTCGTCCATCCCATCCAGCCACGCACTTCTAAAGCCTCTTGTTGTCCATGCCCATCGCCGACGAGCTTCCTGTCACTTGTGGTGGGCTAACTGCTTCAGGAGCCGCTGGCTTCATCAACTATCTGCCGCGAGCAGGCCGAGACTATGAGCGTCTAGCTCTGCTCCAGGGCGATGCCGACACCTTTGCAGACATTATTGGACTCATTGGCGAGTACGAAGGTTCGTCTACGACGTCAAGACGGCCCGTCTGACTAGAGACGGCCGCTCGCTGACTCGACACCAACTCACAGGCGTCTTGGAGCGACATGAAAGCCTGGCAGCCAGCCTCGGAGCCAAACTCACCGGCCCGCGCCTGCTCAAGGGCATAGAAAAGCTTTTTGACGGGCCAATCCGAACTACTTCGTCTTCGACCCCTGCCCTTAGCTGGCTCGATGTGGTGTGCTTTGCCAAGGCAAACCCGGGCGACTTTGCGCTGACAACGTCTGACGACGGCTCACGGTGCTGTCAGTTTGTGTGCAAGGGCGTGCGCGCCGAAATCTCGGAAGATGACTGGCGGCTGATATCGTCGGGAGCCCTGGATCGATTTCCGTTGGAGCGGCCCTTTGAGGAGGACGAGACGGCAGAGTTGGCCACGTTGGATATCCTCGAGCAACGGGCATCGGTGCTATACAAAAAGGCCGACGAGGTGGCAGCCAGGGCGCGAATCTTGCATCACAAGCTAGGGCAGCGACGCAACGACTTGGTTCCAAGACCCACGGTACACGAGGGAGGCGGCCGCTTTCACGCAGCCAACCAGCCGCAGCGCCCGTGGCCCTTTAACTCGTCGTACGACCTTCACGCAGATTTGCTGCGACAGTTTACCGCCTCTACGTGGCCATGCGTTCCGCCCTCGAGGTCGACGTCTGGTGCCACGAGCCTGGGGCCTCTGTCGCCATCAATGACATCGCCGCAGCGCCACCACCACCAACAGCAGCTCCAGCAACAGCAGCAACAGCAGCAGCAGCAGCAGCAGCCGCATCACCAACAGCAGCAGCCCAACCACCACCACCACCACAGCCATCACCATCACCACCAATACCTACAAAAGTGTGCACAGCGGGCCAATGTGGCGGCTGAGGGCGGAGGGCCAGCCTTTGACGGGCGAGCAGAGGCTCATCGAGGGCTCATCACGCAAATGACGGAGCGGCTGGCCAAGGGCGACGTCATCAATCCTCCGTGCGACCGTTGTCGACGCATTCGGCTGCAGTGCGTCAAGCACCTGACTGCGTGCCAGGGCTGTACCAAGAAGCATGCCAAGTGCAGCTGGAAGTGCGTCAGCGAAGAGGAGCTTTCGCGGCTCTTGAGGCTCGAGGCGGATCAAGAGCCGGCAGAGGCCGAGGCCTCCAACAGTAGAGCATTTGCCGGTTTGCAAGAGACGCGTCTAGTGGCAGAATCAGACACGCTATCCAGAGAGGCCCCCTCGCGGCCGCAAAGCCGCGTTATGCTGAGTCCCGATGGTTTGATGTCTTGTCCACGGCCCGAAACACGCGAGGAACAAAATGTCATGGGGCCGTTGCCGCCGCCGCCGCCGCCAACGACGACGAGGGAGTAGCTGAGCATAGTAGCTGAGCATAGTAGCTGAGCATAGTAGTAGCTGAGCCTGGGGCTGCCCAATGTCAATCTCGCATGGGCCACTAGAGGGCGACAGGTTGACTTTCGAGGCAGGACAAGGCGCGAGACACGATGCACGTTGGCCTATTGACCTGTTGAAACTGTTGCATGTGCAAGTGACGCGTGTATAGGTTGTGCAATGGTTTAGCATAGCTCTGTAAGTAGTGCTGGCGCCCGAAGCTGGCTTCGTTTGCATTCCACAAGTGCCCAAGGCAAATACGAATGCGAACACGGGAACGACCAGGCGCTAAGGGGGCGGCCGTTGGCGGTACGTACCCCAAAAAATTTGCCCATTATACCGTCATTGTAGAAAGTTGTAGAGAAGGGGAAAAAAAAAAGTTGAAGCGGAAGCGCAACAAAAACTTGGCTCTCCATCCCTTCCCCCCGCACTGCATGACTGTCTGAATCAGTCTGCTCTGATGCGACTAAATGGCAAAAATATAATCGACGCCCTTTCTTCTTGAATCAATCTCGCTGGCTGACCGACTCGACTTGCGCACTCGGCAGCAAGGCAGCCCCCGCGAGCTGCCACAGCATCATGGACGACGGCCGCTTGGCCCGGCGCTCACATACGCCAGCAGAGCGAGCCGTATACATCCAATCGAGAGAGACGGGCGAAGTGGTGCCGTATACCTTGCCCCAAGGACAGATCAAGGCGCTGCCCTTTGCCAAATCATGGATACACTTCATGGCTGGAGGGTGGGTATACTTTTTGTTGTTACTCTCTGGAAGCGACTGGTGCTAATGCGAGAATGAAGCATTGGTGGCATGACGGCTGCGACTCTCACGGCGCCGCTCGACGTGCTCAAGACGAGACTGCAGTCCGACATGTACCAGGCGCAGCTACGGGCCAAGCCGCAGGTGACGACGTTTCTCAACCCCATCCGCGCGGCCGTGTACCATCTCGGCGACACGCTCAAGATTCTCGGCTCGGTATACCGCATCGAGGGCCCTCGCGCACTCTTCAAGGGCCTGGGCCCCAACCTTATTGGCGTGGTGCCGGCCCGCAGCATCAACTTTTATGTCTATGGCAACGGCAAGCGGCTCATCTCGGAGCACTGGAACGACGGGCAAGACGCGCCGTGGATTCACCTGCTGTCGGGCGTGGCAGCCGGTGTGGCCACTTCAACAGCCACAAATCCCATATGGATGGTCAAGACGCGCTTGCAGCTGGACAAGAATGTGGCTGCCCGAAGCGGCGGCGTCATGCATCGTCAGTATCGCAACAGTGCTGATTGCATCCGCCAGATTCTTCGCGATGAAGGCCTCGGCGGCCTCTACAAGGGCATGAGTGCGAGCTACCTTGGCGTGGTGGAGTCGACGATGCAGTGGATGCTGTATGAACAAATGAAGGCCGCGTTGGCGCGGCGCGAGGAGCGGCTGCGGCGCAGCAAGCATGAAAAGAATTGGTGGGATCGCTCCGTTGACTGGACGGGCAAGGTGGGCGCGGCGGGAGCAGCAAAACTCATTGCCGCGGTGCTGGCCTACCCGCACGAGGTTGTCTCGCCTCTTGTTGCTTGGACTTGGCGCAGGGGCTAACGTTGAGAGTTTTGCAGGTTGCGCGAACACGACTGCGGCAAGCGCCCATGACCAAGGGCCACCCCAAGTATACAGGCCTGATACAGTGCTTCCGTCTAGTGTGGAAGGAGGAGGGCATGATGGGCCTCTATGGCGGCCTGACTCCGCATCTGATGCGAACTGTGCCGAGCGCAGCCATCATGTTTGGAATGTACGAGGGCATCCTGCGATTATTCAACACGCCGGCATAGAGGACCGATAACTCGATTCACAACAAGAGAGTCGAGGGCAACTTTACACCAATCGTGTGCGTGTCTGTACATTATTCACCTTGGGTTGGACGCTCTTTCAGGGCTTCTTGCTCACACAGTCACTGGACGGGCGGCTGGCACGAGGGGGAGCCAAGCCTTGTCTGGGCGAGAAAGCAAAACATGGCGTCCCTTGGTGCTTAGAGGCTTTGCGACGTATGGAGATGGATGTGCGCCTAGGTCGATTGGACAGTGGGTATGGAGAGGCAGCGGGCAACGAGGTGAAACAGCGTGAATAGACGACGTGGCGACATGGGAGCAGGCCAAGAGACACTAGGGGCGACATTTGGACCAAGACACAAAATAAGACGGGCCCTGATGGCCTTGGAAATCAAAGGTTGTCGGGACCAGGATTGATGCGTATGGCATTGCTTTGGCAGGAGGGGCGGGACGATGAGCGTTGTCTCAGATATCCAAGCGGCTCGGTGCTTGATCGGCAGTCGCTGTGTCGGGGTTGGAAGAGTGGCGGCCCGAGGCGATATCCAATGTAACTGTAATCTATTAGACATGTGTATGATAGTAGCATCGCGACGCGGCGATCCATGGCAAGCAATTTGTGGGAAAGGTTATTTGTGGTGCAAATGGCCGGCCAAGAGCAAAACATGGCTCTGGGCTTTGGAGGCATGTGTATTGACGTGGGCGGCAGGTTAGCTGCTGAAAATCAGCCAGACTGCTGAGACGAACTTGTTTTCTTTTTCCTCTACTTTTTTAAAAGGGGGGGCGGACCAAGATGATGCTATTGAATTATTCTCGTTTAGGCCAGGCGCCATGAAGAATCTAAGCATCGGGAATGGCCAAAGCCTCGGGCGGAGGAGCCCGGCATTGCCAATTGCGTCTTGGGGTCCTCGACCCCCGGACCCCGCACACGGGTCTATATTTTTTGCTCGTTCAGCATTTTTCTCCTCTGTCCGTCTTGGCGTCTCTAAAACTCTCCATTTCCTTGCACCAAGACGATATCGGTTGTACGCAAGCCTGAAGCCTCGGGCAACGGGGTCGCCAAGTCGATTGCCGCCCCCTTGCACGTCAATGGCTCCAATGGGGAATGGGCCCAGGTGCTTGTAAGACTGACGAATTGGCAGGCGGGTCTGGTCGCGAACAAGACCTTGATGCTTGGCGAGTGCTACGACACGGAGAAATGGGTGGTGATTAGAAGCAACGGCCATGGACCATATTAGCCGGCCCCTGACGAAGCGGCCGAGGGCGCCGCTTGCGTGCAATGCGTGTCGGCAGACAAAATCAAAGGTGAAGATGGTGTTTAGGGGGGGTTGGAGGTGTGTTGCGTGCAAAGACTGACGAGGGGTGCCACAGTGTAATGGGGATAGACCAACGTGCGAGCGATGTGCAAAGAACAGCACCGAGTGCATCTATACGTCGAGCGGGCGCGACAAGCGCATGGATCGGCAGGAGGAGCGCAAGTGAGTATTTTGTATATCGGCTGTGTGTGGACATGGAAAGATGGAGAAAAAAAAAGAGGCTGACGACTGCAGAATCAACATGGCGCTGAGGAGCAGAATCAAGGATCTCGAGACGCGGCTAGCAGCTGCCGAGCTCGAGGGCGCAGCGCGGAAAAAGGCTGAAGCCGAGGGCACCACTCCGTCCGAGGGCGGCTGGGGCGCAGCGCAGACACAGTCGACGCCAGAATCAACAGCTGATGTGATTGCCACGGGAGTGTTTGACCGCACGCCCATTCGAGACATTGGATACTTTGGTGCGTCTAGAGGCAATACTGGTTCAGAGGCAATACTGGCTCAGAGGCAATACTGGCTCACAGGGCATACTGGCTCAGAGGGCATACTGGCATCCTGAGCCTGCTTGCTGCTGGTCTCAGAGCCACTGACTGACGAATTCCAACAAGGCCCAAGCTCCAATCACGCCTTTTTCTGGTCCTTGTCGACGAGCATAGACAATGTCAGACAGCGAAGCAGAGACGCACCACCAACACAGCCATTCCAGCCGCACGGCACCTCTCCTCAGGCACCAGCGCCACCAACAGTGTCCATCGAGTCTGTCCTGACGCCCTCGTCGACGCCTTCACGTGCAACGCGACCCACGGCCAACCAACATGCCATTGCACGACTAGCCGCCGCCACGACAGAGGGCGCCCGCGAGGCCGATGACGCCTTTCCACCACGGGAAAAGGCGCGTTCATGGACCAGCCGATTCTTCAAGACGATTGGCACAGCGCTGCCCTATGTCGGCGAGGTCGAGGTGTGGCGCAATCTGGCACAAGTCATTGACGGCGGCCTGGCATGGTCGGCCGTTGACGCGGCGGCCCAAGCACTCATGAGCATCGTCTTTGCTCAAGTCCTGCACACGCTCGATGATCGGTCGCCTGAGCCCTTTTACCGCCGAACCCTGGCGCTCTTGGACGACAAGACGCTCCACGTCCCCACCGTCGACTCCTGTGAGCCTGATTTTTTTTTCTTCCCTTTCGTGTTTAACCGCGCCGACAAGACGTGGCCCTAACGGCAACAGTACAGGCATTGCTGCTGCTGGCTAGCTTCCAGCAAAACACGCAGCGCTCCATGGAGAGCTGGGCGCCTCACTACCTCTCTGTGCGCATTTCCTACCAGCTCGGCATCCACGCGCCCGCATCCTACGAAGCTCTCTGCCCGCGCGACAGGGAGCTGCGCTCACAGCTGTGGTTTGCCGTGGTCAACCAAGACCGCATCCTGACGGCAGGCCTGGCGCGCCCCTCGCTGATTCCAGAGCAGCACGTGCGCATGGAGCTCATGGAGCTCATGACGCCGTCGCGGCAGGGCAACGACGACCTTTTGAAAATTAATTATTTCCGCCAAGCCATGTACGTTTTTTATCTTGTACTGCTGCCTCTCCTTGTTTACCTCTCTTTGCTAAAGCAGCAGCCGCGCCAGACTGGTGCACCAGGTGCTCGGCCTCACTGTCGATTACATGTACAGCTCCAACATCAACTCGTCGTCGCGGCTGAATCTGGGCCAAATCGTCTCCAAAACAGTCGACCTGACTTCGCGGCTCGAGCAATGGAACGCCGACGTGCCCCAACCCCTCGTTGTCTTTTGCACTGCTGGCGCGGCAAATCTCGACTCCATGCCAACAGATTCGTCGCTTTGGGAACGCTTCTCCCTGCTCCTCACCTTTTTCCACTTTCGCGCCAAGATGCTTATTCACGGGTCGCTGCTGATGCGTCTTCTCGAGCGCGTCACTGCCTCGGGCGAGGAGGCGTCGGCGGGAGTGCTGCAGGACGCAGGCCTGTCGCTGCTTAGCAACTATCTTGCCGTCCTTCGCCAGTGGCTGCAGCTCATTAATGGAGTGCTGAAGCATCGCCGCCACTTTTTGCGGTGCAACGCGGTGTGGTGGACGAGCAACTATATGAGTAGGCACCTTGTTCCTCTCTGTGCCTGACATGAAGCACCATGTGCTAACGGCCGCTTCAGTGGTGTCGACTTGCATCCACTCGTTTGCCTTTTGGCTCTTGTCTGCCAACCTGGCCTCGAGCATGTCGGTGCTGGGTATGCACTGCATTGATATCGAGACACTCCTCACCTATAGTCTTGATACGCTACGAACGCTGGGCGGAACCAGCGTCATGAGCCGCAAGGCCCATCGATGCTTACAAGTCTATCTCCAGCGCCTCAAGCCCATAAGTATGTGCCTCGGCTTGGCAAGCATTTCCCTGCAGAAACGACTAGAGATTTTGCTAATCTGATGATGATTCAAAGTATATGTGGGGGAGAAGCAGAGTCCCAGCCAGGGATCCTTGCCGCCCACTGCGCCAGACATGGAATGGACAACACAAACTCCGGTAATGGGAGACGTGATGCAACACGAGTTTAGCACCGAAATCATTGCCAGCTGCATCGACGACATGTTTGGGAGCCTCAATCCCAATGACTTTATTAATACAGGATTTGTGGGCCTGGGCCTAGGCATTAGCGACTTTGACGCGTCAGGATTTATATAGCCGCCAACCATGACTGGCCATTATTAATGCATGCCTGGTCCCGCGGATAATGGCGGGTGAAAATCAAACAAGGCTTGTTTGGACCGTGATTGCTTGGCCCAGGTGTCGCGAGAGATGGGCACAGCCGGGAAGCCAAAATGGCTACATTGGGGCCTCGTGACACTGCTTTATTCTGAAGCATGACAAGGTGTTTCAGAGCGCGCGGTCCATGAGCTTGTTGGATGTTGATGAGACGCTGGTACATGAGATGAGCAACAGTTTTTTAGCCTTGTTTCTTTTTTTTTTTTATTGTCTATGGACAGCGTCCAGTAGGAAGAGGAATTGCCACGACTTGCAGGCTCGGGAGTATCATGTCCGGGACAAAAGAGACGCGATTTCGATTCTAGTATGGTCTGTATGCAGCCACCAAGAGGCACGATATCCCAAGTAGGAAAAGGCTTCGAGGCCGTTGCAGCAAGACAAGGTGCAAGATTGGGATGCTAGGCAGTGCAACGGCTGCAGAGGGAGAGCAGAATCCTGGCAAAGGCTATTATAGTAGGCAGATGGCACAGACCCCTTGTGCTGGCACTAGTCTGTGGTTGCGCCTGGCCACGGCAGTCGCCTACATGAAAAAGCTTGAGCCGCTGTCTCTGATAATGTCAGCCAAGCACAGGTGGGGACGAATGGGTCTAGACTCTGGCGCATTGTTTCCTGTTTCTCTTTGATGTACTGGGGAGGGGGCGGAGTTTTCTGGCCTTGTCTACGCGGCCTACTTGAAGAGACGAGATTGCCAAGACGTTGTGTGTAAACCGTTGCAGCGGACATGGGTTTTGACAGCCCGTTGATGAGCAGCCTTTGACGGCAACTCTAAGTGGGATGAGGACGCAAAGCTTTTTTCTCTTTTTTTTTTTTCTTTTTTTTTCCTTTTTTTTTTAGCACAGCTTTTCAAAAGTTTCCGCCTTGGCCTTTTTAGTATTGGGGCATATATTGGACCGCCTTGTATCAAAGGAAGCCGCCCCCCCGGAGTCCCTTACATGCTAGTGGAATTTGAGTCTGTCTGTGTGCCTGGAATCCGAAGCAGCAGCCCTGCGGCATCTTGGCGGTCCCTCTTGTCCGGCTCTCTTTTTCCCTGGCCCGCCAGCCAACTAAACAAGGGTTTTTTTTTTGGTTGCTTCTTTTTTTTTGCTTTTTTTGCTTTTTTTTTTTGCAGGGGGAAAAGAGGACATGCGCTCTAGGACAACCTTGGACTGCCACCTGCTAACTCCTAGACGGGCAAAGGGGCGGCGCACAACACAGACTCGGAGGAATCCACTCTAGCCAGGCTGCCGTGCATGGGGCTCTGAATTGCCGGCTGCGGATAGATCGGCCTCGTAGCTGCAAGGCGCAGGACCGACGTGGTCCCTTGGCATCTGTGAGTAGCTGCTTGCTTCGACCCCGCGCGAAGGGAAAGGGGGGGGGGGGGGTGTTTGGGTTTCCAATGTTTGCTAGCAGTTGTGTTGTTTCCCCAGCGGGCCAGGAAATCGTGAAGGCTCGGCGTCGCAGTAGCGGGCAGAGTAGCAGTAGCGTATTTAAAAAGATTTCTTAAAAAAAAATTAAAAAAAAAGGGCATTGTCCATGTTTGCTTCAAAAACCGAGCTCGTCTGCCTCCCCTCGGGTTTTCCCATCTGGCACGGGCCCCGTCGTTGTCAAAAACCTAGTTTTTTGTCGCAACTTTTTTTTTGTCTTTTTTTTTTGTTGCAAAGATATTTCGGTTTATTGGCGGGGGGGTTTGTTTTCTTCTTCCCTAGGAGAGGGGGGGTCTTTTTTTTTTCTGAAATACAATGAGTGAAGAGGCATTTGAGGAGGTGAATGGCGGGATGCCGGGGGCAAAAGCCGAGGCGCAGAATGCGAATTACTCTGTACGTGGGATGAGTGTGAGAGGTGGGCGGTGATGGGATTGCACTGACGCCATGTTGCAGAGTGAGACGGAGTGGCTGGATGAGCAGCATCGCAGCTTTTTGATGGAGAGGCATGGGACGGTGCGGTTGGATCCGATGCCGCACATGGATGAGGCTGATCCGCTCAACTGGCCCAAGAAAAAGGCAAGTAGGAGAGAAGGAGGGGGGGGGGGGGTTGTTGTCTTGCATGCGCGATTCTTGTCATATTCGACTCTTGTATGCTCGATTCTTGTCATACTCGACTCTTGTATGCTCGACTCTTGACATGTCCGACTGTTACATACTCGATATACCCGACTCTTTACAAAAGCTTGCTTCATATACACTTTGCCACTCCTTGTATACTTGTTTCTATACCACAGTCGACTCTTCTCTTCACAATGCTGACTTTTTTACCTCCCCCCCCTTTTGACAGAAACTCACCAACCTCGTCCTCATATGTTTCCACACGGCAATGTTTGGCTTCACCGCCGCCTCTATCCAATGCGCCTTTGTCGACATTGCCGCCGACCTACACATTAGCGTCCAGCGCGCCAGCTACCTCGTCTCCCTCTTCATTGCCATTCTCGGCGGCGCACCGCTCTTTTGGCGGCCCCTGTCCCACACCTATGGCCGCCGCCCCGTCTTCCTCGTCTCCATTGTCGGCACGCTGGCCGGCAACGTGGGCTGTGCCGTCAGCCATTCCTTTGCCACCATGGCCGTTTGTCGAGCCATTGCCGCGTTTTTTGTTAGCCCGGCGGGATCCTTGGGCGGAGCCGTCGTTTCCGAGCTCTTTTTTCGCCGCGAGAGGGGGAGGTATATGGGTGCCTGGATGATGATGGTGATGCTGGGCGTGCCAGTGTCGCCTCTTATTTTTGGCTTTGTTGCCCAGCGGGTTGGGTATCGCTGGATATACTGGATTCTGGCCATGGTGAGGCTTTTGCCCCTCTTGTTTCTCTCTTTTTTTTTTCTCTCTTCCAGCCGAGAACCTGGCACTTCTTCCTCTCTCCTAGCCGAGACTGTTTTATACGCGTCTGCTAGAATACTCTGCTCTGGCTATACTTGTCGTCTTTTGGCCTTCTTCTTCCTCTCTCCTAGCCGAGACTGTTTTATACGCGTCTGCTAGAATACTCTGCTCTGGCTATACTTGTCGTCTTTTGGCCTTCTTCTTCCTCTCTCCTAGCCAAGACTGTTTTATACGCGTCTGCCAAAATACTCTGCTCTGGCTACACTTTGTTGCCTCAATCACATCCCCCCCCCCTCCAAATCATCATCAACTAACCTCTTCTCCAGGCCAACGCGGCACACTTGCTCGTCTACTTCCTCCTTGGCGCCGAGACGAGATACGACGCCGAAACTGCAGCGCTACGCCCTCGCCGCCTAGGCTACTGGCGCCGCCTGGTCGACTTTGGCCAAATTGCGCCCCGACGGCCCCGCCTCGTCGACTTTGTCCAGCCTTTCAAGTTTGCCATGAGCGCCAACGTGGCCCTCGCTGCCGCCGTCCACGCCATGATTTTCCTCTGGGCCAACATCATGGTCGCTCTCGAGACGCCGCAAATCTTTCCCGAAAAGTTTGGCCTCGATACGCAGCAGATTGGCCTGCAAAACATTGCCCTTGTTATTGGCACGCTGCTGGGCGAGCAGCTCGGCGGCTTCGCCTCGGATAAGTGGATGCTGTGGCGCGAGCGGCGCATCGCAAAGGCGCCGCATGCCGAGTTTCGTCTGTGGCTCAGCTATCCGGGCTTTGCGCTCGCAATTTGCGGCGTCGTGGTCTATCTCGCGCAGCTGGATAAGGCCTCCAACAAGTGGAATGTCACGCCCCTGGTGGGCTCGGGCATTGCGGCGGCAGGAAACCAAATAGTGTCAACCGTCTTGATTACCTATGCCGTCGACTGCTATCCCCTCGAGGCTGCTTCTGTGGCCGTCTTTGTCAATTTTGTTCGCCAGACGTGGGGCTTTATTGGGCCTTTTTGGTGAGTTTCTTTCTATGGGCTTCCCCTTTGGCTTCCCTTTGGCGGGTCGAGCCAATGGGTCTTCAAGAGCAATCCTTTACTCACCGACACGATTCATAGGTTTCCGCAAATGATTAAAAAGATTGGCTTCAATAACAGTGCCATTGTGGCCACGGTGATGATGGTGGCAGTCTCTATTCTCCCGACTGCACTTCTGCAGTTAAAGGGAGACGGTTGGCGGCCGCAGACCAAGGCTGCTGCTTATGGTTGAGTTTTTTTTTTTTAAAAAAAGAACAAAGAAGTAGAGTTCCGCTGTCGGTTCTCCTTCCTTTTATTGGCAGCGTTGTAAAAAAAATTAAGCATGCGTCTGATACAACTAGCACACTCATCAAGGCTTGCTTTCTTGTCGGGCGCTTTTGACGCCCAACTGTCGCCAAAGCATTATCCATGTCGGACAAAATACAACTACAGCAGATGAATGACGAATATTCAATAAAGGCTGATTAAAAAATATGCTTTTTACGAAATCATCATGTAATTGGTGTATAATTAAAAGCCAAGTCATAGTCATGCTGGCCGCTTATTGGTAGCACAAGGAATAGCATTACAAGAGGCAAACCCGAGACTTTGGTCATGGTACGCCTATATTTGTCAAATACATATAGTACTTGACCTATATGTGCCATTCTGAGAGGAGCAATCATGTCTATATCTACAATGCCAATCTCGTAGCCGGGCCATGAATCTTGCATTGCAACCAATAATTAACAGGCATGCTTCGATTCAACACGTTGGACGTTGACGGCGCCTAGTCCAAACAAATCTCTCTGTTTATTGGTTCAAAAGAAAACCTCTTATGAAACATCACAATAGTCTTTTATACAAAAGACAAATAATTCTTGTTCATTTATATACATCGCTAGAGAATTACTAAATGATAATCTTGCTATCAAAACAAATTTTGCAAAAATCTAGAGTTTCCCGAATATTATTAACCAAACAAATGAGTTATTAAAACCTCTTTTCCGGAATAAGAGATTGATAAGACAAAGGCGTACCTTTGCGCTCAAGAGCATCTACAAAATGAGCAGTCTGTTTCCAAGACCATTCGGCCAGTCTTGTCTCTGCTGCACCAGCACCTCGACTCATTCTTGACAGACAGACGCATACGATCCCCCAGACACACAAAGATGAAATATTTGACCCTTACTTTCAGCTTCTTGGCCACCATGGTCATGGCAGCACCACAGGATCATTCCTATCCTGGCTGCTCG
The DNA here is from genome assembly GCA_002591415.1 of Ophiocordyceps australis. Classification (NCBI taxonomy): domain Eukaryota; kingdom Fungi; phylum Ascomycota; class Sordariomycetes; order Hypocreales; family Ophiocordycipitaceae; genus Ophiocordyceps; species Ophiocordyceps australis. The sequence continues at coordinate 51,246 of NJET01000105.1, read as the reverse complement.
GGTGGATGCTCCGAGACCAGAATTTCCTGCGACCCGGGCACGGTAAGTTTTGATTTTGGCTAAAGACAAGACGCTTCCTCCTTGTCCGCTGCTCAAGGCTACAAATGCTAACTTGGTGCGCATAGACCCTTTTTCTCAAGGTAACAAGACTTGTTTTTGTCATGATACACGACTTGGGCTTATCTAGATTCACGTAGAACGAAGACTGCTGGGTTTGCTGCAGCAACATGGATAAAACTCCCGACTTTCGGCGCTTCGAAAACGATGGAATAGATATCGCCAGAGGGTGATAGACCGAGAATTGAGCTTTAAATTTGTTTGCCTAGTGTACCACGACATGTAGTGTCGGTGAAGCGCTATCTGGTTCAATAGACAAGCTTGCCATCAAAGTCTTCCTGGCATGTAATTGAGACCCTGTTTGACATGTGGCCTTGGGCACCCGTTGAGCATGCTAGCAACCAGCTAGTATTACAAGCACCGCGTCCAATTCAAGTCATTCCTCACTCCAAGTGGTCCTTCGCTTCAAATGGTGAGCCCCAGTCAGGCTAAAACGAGGACCTTTTTTCTGGAAAAGGACGTTGGTAGCCAGTCGGTGCCAGCGTTTGGCATTGTTGACCCCTGCATGTTGCATGTGCCTCGATATGTCTTGGCCAGTGGTTAAGGTGCATGAACTATATAGCATCTATCCTGACGTCCTCTCGCCACACAGGGCAATCTCGACAGCGCGGGTGCGAGCAAGTCAGGCAGGCTGGTGTTGTTTCCCAGTTGTAGGGCCCTTCGCCGTCGAGGTGGCAGATCCACAGATATATAGGTACTGTCTTCATTTTTGGTCGATGATGATGCAGATTGCTCTTTATATTTCGAGATACAAGTTTGTCAAGGCACACGAGGCTGGTAATGGCAAGAGAAAGATGACGGAGAATAGATCCTATGGCAGATGAATGTGGCCATGGAGTCGAGGCGGATACTTATGGCAAGCAGCTTCTCAAGCACAAAGCTGCAGCCTAAAGAGCTCCCTAGACCGAAACTGATTTCCAGGACTAGAGTCAAGAGCTCGAGGCCTTGGAGCCCGACAAGATGGTGGCAAATGCCAATATACCGAGGGGTCAAAGTCCTACGCCATAGAAAGGTCAGGTCCTGCGAATTGAGCACGTCCTGCCTGGAAGGCAAGCTGCACAGAGAGCAACGACATTGACGAGACACAGCAGCGGCAAAGCAGCATGTGCCGGTAAAGTCACAAGGGCAGCGCAGTGCACTCTGGTGGAAGATGAAGAGAAGGTCTAGGTGCAAGCCAAGCCAGCCAGCCAAGGCGTCGACGTGGGCACAGAATGCGTCTATATGGGCTGGACCATTTCTGACGCTGGCCGAGAGAGTCTTTGGAGGCAGGCAGGTCCGACAACTAGGCCTTGAAGACGCCACCCAGACGCCTAGCCATTGCTTTTGGGCTGCTGCCACGTCAGTCGTCAGCCTCGGAGCAGGCCAGACCGAAAAGAGGGAAGCCAGGCAGACGATTGGCATGCACAGGCAGCCGGATGCAAAAGGCGTCGGTATGTGCGAGGAAGCCAATGTTTGCGCGACGCTGCGGGCGACACAGCAGTCGAGTCATGGCATTGGACAGGAAAAGGAAGAAAAAAGTAAAAGGCCTGGAGGTGTTACGGCTCGGTCAGGCTGGTGCTACTCGAGAGGCGACGACTAGAAGTGTCGCCATTTTGCAGGACCCTGAGGACAGGCAGCAGCAGGGCCGACAGAGGGGATTGACGAGACAGCTGGGCATTGCTCCGGTCAACATGTACAGTCTGCTGGGCAGAAGCAAAATATTTTTTTGGCGACGCGAGTCTCGTGATGCCGAGGAGTAGACGCACAAGAAAAGAATAGGGGTGAGAATATTGTCGACGCAAGACATGGAATATAGAAAAGGGCAAGGTGAGGAGGAGACGGAGAGATGTCGAGGCGAGGCGAGGCGAGGTGGGTCCAAGTGCACGTGAGCGAGTTGGCACTGTGCTGGACGTGACGTGCCTTGCCTGCCAAGGGCGCCTGCTATGCTATTCCAAGTGTCTCTCTCTCCACACTTGCACTGAGATTCGCATCAAGGATTACAAAGACAGCAGCCACACAGCAGCCACACAGCAGCAAGCACAAGACAGACTTGTTACAGATCCTGGCACTAGTAGCTCCACTAGTCGAGTCGAGTCTAGTGCCATGCAGCGCCTGCAGAGCCTCGTCTTGCGCGTCTGGCCGTGCTGGCCGCTTGCTGGTGCAGGGTGTGAAGCAGCAGCCTCTGGAGCAGCCTCTGGAGCAGCCTCTGGAGCAGCCTCTGAAGCAGCCTCTGCACCAGCCTCTGAAGCAGCCTCTAAAGCAGCCTCTGCACCAGCCTCTGCAGCCGCCTCTGAGCCACCCTCCAAACCCCCCTCCCAAGCCTCGGGCTGCCATGACTGCTCCATGGCCCCTGTCAAACGCGCAGGCCTGCGATGGACCATTCGTCTGTTGCCCGTCTTGATTCTGTCCGTCTACGGCGTGGGCACGTATGCTGTTGTCGACCACATTTGCCGTGAGTCGTGCCTGACGCCAGGTGACGTGACGCGCTGACAGGCCTGGCCAAGTCGACTACATTGCACGCGAGCTGGGCAAGCATGGCCTCGCCGCTGCCCTCATGACCCTCTTCTTCATCTTCCTCGTCCTCTCGCTGTCGTCATATCTGCGTACCTTTGTGGCCATTCAGCGCGACCCGGGCCTGGTCCCCCTCGTTGCCAATGCTGCACCGCAGGATGAAAAGACGGCCACGAGCTCCTCGTGGACCTGTCGTCCTCAACAACACGACATTGAGGCCTGCTCCCGCCCCCCACGTGACGGTGATCTCGACAGCCCGGGCCTAGAGGCCTTTTACAGCAAGGACGTGTTTGTCTGCGAGTCGGACGGCCGCCCGCGCTGGTGCTCCCTCTGCCACCAGTGGAAGCCGGACCGAGCCCATCATGCCAGCGAGCTGGGCCGCTGCGTGCGTAAAATGGACCATCTTTGCCCCTGGGTTGGCGGCGTCGTGTCGGAAACATGTAACACTTTGTCCCTGCTGCCTTGGTCTGTTGCTCGGTGCTGATGGGCCGCCTAGCTTTCAATTTCTTCTTCCACTTCACCTTTTACACTACGTGTTTGTGCTCCATTAGCATTGCCGCTGGTGCATACTCGCTTCACCGCCAGATGCACAGCGTCTCGGGCATTGACGCCTGGGCAATTGTCATTATTGGCATAGCCTCGCTCTTCGGCCTCTTTACCCTTGTCATGTGCCTGACGGCGACGCGTTTTCTCTTTACAAACACGACCAATATCGACGTGTTGCGTCCCAAGCAAGTCTTTTCACTCGCCATTCGCGTCCCTCTGGACACTGTGCCCTCGACATCGTTTGCTACAATTACTTACCCGCTCACTCAGCCCACCTCTTTTCAGCCTCGCCTGCCGCCCCCCGCTCTCTTGTCCATGGTCAAGTATCCACCTCCTGAGCGTCATTTGCAGGCTGCTGGACCACCACCCCCTCCACCAAGCAGCCGAGACGCGCAAGCCCTGCGCAAGTTTGCCATTGTGCGCACTGAGCCGCGCGAGAATCCCTGGAGTGTTGGCTTTTGGGGAAACTTCAAGTCGGTCATGGGCAACAATGCTTTTGAGTGGATCCTGCCCATTCGCCATTCGCCGTGCTGCAACCATGACAGCATGGTGAGCGATTACCATTTCGGCCCCTTGCTGGCCACGCTAAAGAAGCGATGCAATGTTCCTGATTTCAACCATGATGACGTCTCAGCGGCGGCAACGTGCACTCCCCCTTCGGAGGAGTAGATTCCATGCCAAGATACCCTTTTTTTTGCTTTTTTGAATTCCTGGCGCATGGCAGGTTTTTTTTTCTTTTTTTTCTTTTTGAAAGAGGGGGGGTTGCGTGTTTTGAGCATGAAAGAGTTGGCCTTGGTTTTTGTGCGGTGAGCATGAGGGAGCTGGCCTTGGCCTTTGTGTGGCGAGCATACAAGAGTGGCCTTGGCCTTTGTGTGGCGAGCATTCAAGAGTGGCCTTGGTTTTTACGTGGCGAGCATAAAAAGAGTTGAGCTTGTTTTGCGAGAGGGATAATTGGAGGGCTCAAGGAGGCTTTTTTTGTCTGGTTGAACCGGCTTGCACAAGCAACAAGGCGGTGTATATAGTTATCGAGTCGATTTGCTGCTGGGCCACGGGCTTCATGCCGGGCACCCGTCTATTGCCTCTGCTACTTGGCAGAGCGCCGAGACGAAAAGTGAGCAGAATTGGCATCACAAGATGCAGTGCTTGAGCTGTTGCTGCCCAAGTGAAAGGGGGCTTGATGCCTCTGGTGCCACGCGTGCCTCACGGGGGCGTGTAGTACCGGTGGCAATGTCTGCGTCGCACCTGCGAGTACATGGCATCAACTTGTTCACTTGGACTGCTGCAGTGAGAAGCCTCGTCTATTGATGGGGCAGTCAAATGCGTTTGTGGCCAGCGACGTGCGTTTGTGCAGCCCGGCGTCGGCAGTTGCCGGCCAAAGGAAGAGTGTGAAGGACCAATTTACCCCCGAGATATCTAAGTCTGCTGTCCTCTGCACCCAGCCTGTCTATTTTTCTGTTTCCTTCTTGTTCTTGACCTTTGCTTATCCACCTCCAAATCCGTCTCCACTACTAGTCCCCAACCTATTATCAAACAACAACACTGCTTTGCCCAGTACCCTATAACCTACCACCAACATACCAACCACTTTGCCCATTTGGCAGCACTGAGAAACAAGATTGAAAACAAGCCCTTAAAAACGCCTGAATTCACCACCAACCATGACACCTCGCCAACGACACAGCGACTATGATCCCGACGGCTACTGGGACGCAAGGGTCAAGCAATACGAAGACCGAGCCGCCGTGGTACTCAGACAATTTGCCGCCAAGCCGCGACCCGTCAATCCGACTTACCTGAGCGAAGTGGGCGCCGAGTTGTTCGATTGGCTTTCTTTTTTGTCTCTCCACGGCGACCCGACGCGAGACAAGCTCTTGGCCAGGGTTACGGCGGTGCACAAGGAATGGCAGGAGGCTCTGCCCGACATGGATAATCCCGACAATGTCTTTACAAAGGATGGCATGGCGCTGGCGAGTTATATTCAGGGTTACCGCAGCTTGTGGCCTTCTGTTCGTGAGAAGTTTGAAGACGAAGACTGAGTCGAGAGTGGGTGGACTTGGGTGATGGAAATAGGCTTGGTTTGACCATGGCGCGCTGGTGGGAAGGATGGAGTGAGAATGATGAAGTGTTGGGATGCTTTTTTAGTGAGAATGGGAATATCCATTTTGGTGACTGTTTTCGTCTATTGTCTCTTGGCCATGTCTTGCGCGGCAACGTAAATCGCCTCGTCACTGCTGCTTTGTTGGGCATGAATCAGGCTTGGCTGTAGCATGACATTGTCACAGTCTCTGGCGCTTGTGCTTTGCTCGAGAGCACCAATTCGCACCAAGTCTAGGCTAGATGCCAGCCACCAATTCTGCCCTCGGTGTCAAGGTTACAGTCGCGTTTTGCCACCTCGCCATATATGTATGATGAAGGATTACTTTCTTTGTAGCACGTTTTAGTGAAGAGCCGGTATATTATTATCTTGCATCTAACCTGACTAGAGCTCTTTGTCACGCGCAGTGTCGTGGATATGGCTGTGGGCTGGAAATATCAACTATTATTGTCTTGTCAGCTTCTCTGCACTTTTGGAGGGGCGCTGCATGTTACCCCAACATGAAAAGATGGGCCTTGAAAAAGACGAGTCGCGTCAGAGCCTTTATGAATGACACGCCAATCCTTGGGTGAATGCAAGACTCTGCTTTAAGCATAAACCAACCGCCCTTTCCAGCCATGCCTGTCTCCAAGACTGCATTCCTTCAACCCTTTGTTCTTGAAACCTCTGCCCCGCCCAGACCTCGACGTTTAACCTTCAACACGACTAAAAATGGCACAGGAACGGATCAACGGATGCGACATGCAAACAGTGTGGCAGACTGTAGCTGCCCAGACGAGCAGGCTGCAACGAGACGCCTCGGCGCGAAATGACATGGACTATCTCATTGATATTGGACACCAGATATTCTGGTGGTGGGGTTCTTTGTTTCCTCGTGGTGCGCTCAGGGTGCATATACAGAGGCTCTACCACGTCTGGGTGTCTGTCTTGCCGAGCTTGACGGATGCGTCGCATCCAGATGTGGCGGAGCTTAGGGCCATTAGGAGAAAGCTTGAACCGCTTTTCTCAAGGTATAGATGAAGAAACCTGTGACATAGATGAAGAAAACTATGAGAAGTCAATTCTTTTCGGAACGTGCCTGTCTGCTGCAAGTCTTTGGTATATCTTGAACGCAGTAGGCGCTCCGTGGTTTTCCCACCAACTCGCCTTTATTACAGCACCTGGAAGCAGTTGGAACAAAGTCTGCTTTTCCTGTGAAAATAAATAGTCTGAGCCAAGTGGGAAACAAGGCATGTTTCCTGAGCAATAGGCCCTGTTGGCAAGAGTACTAGCCTAGTTTTACGTTGCGAATATAGGTTTGCCAGGATGGGAACATGGAGTGTACCGCTTGCGTGTCCTTTTTTAGAAGGTGTAGTTTTAGGGGAAATTTTCACAAATCAAGTTTTAGACATTAATCAACAGGCTTCGAACACGTCTTGAGCCAGTATGGATAGTATTTAGAAACATATATTGCACCGCTTACATAGTTTGCACAGCGTCGTTAGAAAGAAATACAGCCTTAGATGCAATTTTTACAGCTAAATTTGGACATTATTGAACAGGTTTTGAACAAGTCTTGAGCCAGTATGAATACTGCTCAAAATCTTGTCGGCCAAGCATGTCCCTCCTTTGTTCTCTCCTAGATCACTTGCAATACAAATTATCCCTCCTCTATCTCTTCTTTTCCTCTGTTCTCTCCTAGATCACTCGCAATATAAAATATCCCTCCTCCATCTCTTTGACAATACACAGCAACTCTAGACGACTCTTCATTTCCAATCTATTCTAATCAACTAAAAAAACAAAGCCAAACACCAACATTCCTCAAGTCAATATGCCTGAGCAGACTACCAAAAGCCTCACCGAGGCCGAAGTGGTACAGGTCACCAACATAATCTTTGAGGACCTTCGGGCCCTGTCCAACCACGAACAGACTGTGTCTCAGCAGCAATTCACCGAGATTGGAAACACCATCGCCATTGTCTATTCGCACTGGAAGGACTGTTCTGAGAGCACTCGCCACTACATCTGTCGAGTCCACGTCGAATACGACGTGGTGGCTGAGAAGATGAAATACACCGACTTGGCTGAGACTGCTGCAGTGGTCCTGGAGCTCAAGGAGCTCTGGTTTGAGAACCATGAGTGGTTCTATGAGAATTTCATCAGCAACCCTTTTGAGGCCGACGACGACGACGACAGTATTTCGACTACGAGCTCTTCCGACTATTCTCTTGATCTGGATCCCTACGGCCTTCGCGCTACTCTTGAGGACGACGAGGAGCCCAACATGATGGATGAGCTTGGGCTGTCCATTGGTCTGTTTGACAACTGAGTCATGTTTCTACACAAAAGTCTTCATGGTAGCTTTCACGTCTTGAGATGAAATCACGAGTTGTGCAAATAGGAGTGATGCAGTGGTATTTACTTAGGGGGGCTGTACAGAAGGGACTCATCTTTTGAAGGATAGACTAGAAGCGGAGAAAGGGCAGTTTATACTGAAAAGTCGACTCATAACATTCAGTTGATAAATATTACTTTTGCAGACCTTTAAATTGGCCATAATCCGACCAAGGGGAGGAATCATGCTAGTGTGCCTTGTATTTGCCAAGTCAAGAGTAGAAAATTTTAAAAGAAGAGTGTTTTTGCGCCCTCAAAAAACCCCACTTGGGAGTCAAAACCTTTTATAATGCTGTAAAAGCTTTTAATATTTACGGTGTGGACTGATTCCTGGCGAGCCAGAATTGTCAATTAAACAGTGTAGCCTGAATTTCATGGAATAATATATCGGATGACTTTTATATCGACACGTCTTGAACCACAGTGTGCTACCTCCTTACACGGATGCTTAAATTCTCAGACTAAAAGCCAAAAGGAAAGCAGGGCCAAATAGTGATTGGGATTTTTCGCGGGGCCAGCCCGCGCTTCACGACTGGCTTAGATTTGGGTGATTCATCATGGGCAATAGGACATGAACATAGGAGTGATGGCCGTTTCCCCTCGTAATATTTATACTCTGTTTCGACGCCAAACTATAACCTTGCCAAACGCAAACAACTTGAACGCAAAATTCCAAAAAAAAACCGCCATTTTTTGACTTTGACTCGACATACACCAGCAAACACACTCGAATTTTCAAGATGCCTGCAGAATTTAGCGCCCACGTGGAACCCATAATTGCTTCCATCTCTGAAGCAAGGAGACTCATCAAGGAAGCCAGGCGTATGCTCAAGGTGCTTTTCGAAATGGTTAGAAACGATCCAAGACTTCGCAACGAGGCCGGCCTCATTCTCTATCTTTGCGACACGTTGGACCGGGGCTTTGATGATCGGAAGCTCGCGCTTGTCGAGGCGCGTACGCGGGAGCTTACTTACTAATGTGCTGTTGCATTGGTGGTTTCCGAGGCAACGTCGCAGTGGCTGTAATATTTCGTTTGCGGCTGCCTGGCAGGATTAGATGGGGCCAAGCTTGGTGGGATGCTGGAGTTTCTTTTCCTTTCTCTTGGATGGGGGATCAGGTTAGCGTAGCGAGGGCGCGTGCAAGTAAGCGATGCAGCTATTTCAACGGTTTATAGCGATTAGCAAAGCAAAAGAGGGAAGAGCAAGTGCACTGTCAGGGGACAGTATCTGAAGACTGTTTCTTAACGCCTGTGGCTGTGAAATCCTGTTCTCGTCGGCATTGTGTGAGTGCAAACTCGTACTCGTAGGGTCTAGCAGGCACTAACTAAAATACAGCCTTTAAGCACCTGGACAACTGAACAATAACAATCTTGTTCTCCCGTCACCAACGTCTAGCAGCTATATACAAGGAGCCGCGTTGGCAGTTGTCTCTTGTGTGCACTTGCAGGTGAGATTTTATTCAAATCCTAATGCTCGACTAAACAAAGACGCCATGGCACTCACGACAAGAGCAGAAGCAGGACGTGACGCGAACCGAGAAACTGGCCCTGAACGCAAAACCAACACCAAGTCACCTTGGGCTCGACATTGCTCAAGCAGTGTCTACTTAAAGTCGAGGAACTCCCCACTGATTGAAGAACTTTTCGATCCCAACCAGACAAGTACAACTCATCAACAAGACTCAACACCTCAAACCTACACAAACCCCCCACTCTACACTGAAAACCTTGGATACTATCAAGACAAATCAACAGTCGCCATCATGACCAAGTTCTCAGAGACTATTAGCTTCAAGAACTACTGCGCTCTGATGCTAGTCCTTCGCAAGGAGCATCAAGACTACCTCCGCAAGGCAGGAGAGTATGGCCAGCTTATGAGTGACACTGAGCGGGAGCTGCTGGCCCTGGGCCAGAGGCGATCACATGTGCTCTTCACCCGGCCCAAGACTGGCAACTATGACAGCGACAAGATTACGCTTGACATGGAGATTGGTCTGGCTGAAAAGAGGCTCCGCGCTGCTGAGCGCGATCACAAGAAGTACATTGACAAGGCCAAGGATACTCAGCAGGCCATCAAGCTAACTGAGGATAAAATCAATGAGCACTATCGCAAGGAGTGGAGAGCCACCCGAGGACTTCTCAAGAAGTACTAAGCCATCACTTTGCAATGCGAACATGGCGGAGACGAGAGCAGGGGAGAGAGAGAGACGATCTAGATGAGAAAACCAATACTAACAAATAAAGAATTCTTGCAAATTGCCAAAAAAAAATAAAAAATTGTGCCCTGAGATACAAAAAAAATGTGAAACTGTGAAAAGCTCTTCAATTTAATTGACTTCAAGATTGTAAAACATGGAAACCTCAAGGTGGGCATTTTGGACGCCTTTGCAGATTGTTGCACCTCTGAATCCGACTCTGCTACAGGCCCAAGCTATTTTATGGCCTGAAATACAAAAAAAATGTGAAACTGTGAAAAACTCTTCAATTTAATTGACTCCAAGATTGTAAAACATGGAAACCTCGAGGTGGGCATCTTTGGACGTCTTTGCAGATTGTTGCACCTCTGAATCCGACTTTGCTACAGGCCCAAGCTATTTTATGGCCCCCAAGGCGTATAGCATCTTGTAAGCTAAAAATAATGCCGGTAGCACCCACATGGTCAAGATGGAGGTTGCATTTGCACCCAATGCAATGCTAGATCAGATTGGGGCCGAGACACGATGCACGGGCCAACGTGATTGGCTGGCCCTATCCTTGCCCCCTTGTTAATATCAACGACAATTGCCGATGCAAGAAGCTCGACCTCGCCAGCTCCACATCAAGAAACAATGAAGCAGCCAAAGACAGCGCCGCCCTTTGCATTCGACGACAGCCTAGCTGAATACAACCAGTCAGCCAAGACATGGCTCTCGCGCAACGCGTCACAAGTGCGACTCGACGGCATCGCCACCAGCACACTCATCTTCAACGCCAACGGCAAAGTCCTTCTTGTCCAGCGCGCCAGCACCGACTCGATGCCGAATAAATGGGAGGCGCCCGGCGGTGCCGTCGACAGCGAGGATGCGTCCATTCTGCACGGCGCGGCCCGCGAAATGTGGGAAGAGTCGGGCTTGGTGGCCAGGCGCTTTGTGTGCAGAGTGACGCTGGGGCCTGGCAGCCCGGACCTGGATATTTTTCACAATAGTACCAGGACGCGGTGTCTGTGTCGCTTTGCCTTTCTAGTCGAGGCCGAGTCGTGCGAGGGTGTGCAACTGGATGCAAAGGAGCATCAGGCTCATGTTTGGGCCACTGAGGAGCAGGTCAGGGAGCAGCGGCAAGTGACAATGACCAACTCGTCCATGCAAGCACTTGTACTCGAGGCCTTTAGGCTGAGGAGAGAGGAACAGGAGACGACGGCCTAAAAGACATGGTGCTTCTTTTTTTTTTTTTTTTTGCGTCCTACGTACCTGGCCCTTTTGGCTGAGGCGAGAGAAAATGAAGAAGACGGTCTAGGACACGATGCTTCTCTTTTTTCCCCACCACCTCGGCTGCGGCTTGCCCAAATGCAGTTATCCGAGAAAAAAAAAAGGCTTCGTGTCGACGCTCCTGCCTCGATTGCCCCGTCAACGCCGCCTAGGGCCAAGTGCAAACACCAAGCGCGTCTCGGCCCAGCCTCAGCCCAGCCTCGTCGGCCTGCCTCTCTCTTGCTGCTCGCCGACGCTGACGCATGTGCTCGCCTACAGCGTGACTGCCCAAAAGGGCGGCCCAGACTTGACGACTTGTGCCCAGGCAATGGCCTCGATGCGAAACCCAAGCCTTTGATCGACGCCCACGAAGCCAATCTTTTTGCACAGTAATTAATCACTACTTTACTCTCAAGCTGCATTCAATCCAGTTGAAGCTATATATAAACTCTTTTCTTCTTCTTCGTTTTCTTCCCCTTGACTCCGAAATCCCTCTACAATTCTATGGCTCCCCTTTGACTTTTAGCTCCTACAATGACTTCACCCTCGTCTACTTGCACTTCGAAGCGAAGAGCGTCCACCAACAACGACAACAAGAAGAACACCACCGTGAATGAGCCACGCCCCCACAGTCAGCGCCACTAGTCTTGTGCTGGACGCGTCCAACTGTTTTGCTAGCCTCTTGTCTGCTGCATCTCGCCGTCTGGTTGCTGGGCACTGCAGCCCCCGAGGTTGAGACACCAAGGCATGTCATACCGCTATGGCGGAGCAAAGATGGGCATGATGCACGCTGGCCTCGCCGGGGGTTACAGCTACTCGACTTTGACGTCGTCGATGGACCCCCCATCGGACGGCCTTGACGCACGCTTTGGGCGCTTTGGCCGGCATCAGTCCTTTAGCGCTGGTCGACCTCGCATCGATCGCCGGTACTCGCCACCACCTCCTCGCCATCGCCCTGACGCGGGCCCCTCTTCATCCATCTATGCCAGTCTGCAGTCGGGCTTGACGCTGCCCCGGACCGCAATGAGCAAGTCTGTGCCCCCGCCTCACCATCGGGACAAGGACAAGGATCACCAGCGCCGTGCCGCCGACGCAACATGGCGCAAGACCCACGGCGACCACGGCCGACGGCCTGCTGCTGCTGCTCCTCCTCCCACTCGCCCCACGGCCAAGCACAGCGACAGCCACAACACCAAGACTAGACGCGAGAGCAAGGCTGGGCCCGAGGGCAAACGACACTCGACGCAGCTGCTGCAGACCGCGCGACCTGCCAGCCCGCGCAGAAAGTCGACTTCGACTAGCAAGAAGCACGCCCACGACAAGCACAAGGCCACGTCGTGCAGCGGCCGCCACAGCACAGCCAGCAGCTCCCGCACCAAGGGCGCCGCGCGCTCCGTCGCCTCCAACAAGAGCACGCCGCACAAGAGCCGCAAGCCCAAATCAAAGGGTATGTTTGGCTGGGGATGCTTTGGCATGTAGAGGCTTTGCTTGCCCGCTGCCCGGAAGATGAGGCTGAAATCTAGATGATTAGAAGAGAATGGCGCCCCAGGCCCAGAGGCTGTGCGCTGCCCGCATGGGTGTTGTTGCTTGGCAGCCAAGGGGAAACCAAGCACGCTGGCCCGACTGCAACGAGCATCTGTTTGAGGACAGGCCCAAGGGGAGAGCACGAGCGGCATAATGTTGAATATTGCCTACCTATACAGTATAGCAAGATAATGATTATGACTGGCCCCCCCTCCCCCCTCCCCCAAGTCGAGGCCCCAAAAGTGACTTACCCCCCTCCCAAAGTGACGATGCCCCTGCCTCGAGTGCATGCCACTGGCAAGTTCTTCGCCGCCCAAGCCGGGCCCGACTGATGCATCGTTGTTTAGTTGCCTGCTCTCCCCCCCCCCCTGTTGCATATCAATACTGACGCCGCCTTGGAGGCATACGACAGGCCCCAAGAGCCTGCTGCACACGACGAGGCCTTTGTTTACCCCCCAAGACTTGCTTTCCCCCTTGTCGACACCAACCTCCCTTTTTTTGCTTGGGCACTTGTCTTTGCTCCCTCTTCCCCTCTCTCTTTTCCAATGGAGAAAAAAAAAAGGGGAGGTAACAAAAAAAAGTAGCCGGTACTTTGGCGTCGCCGACAAGCAAGAACTGGCCAAAGTTCTAGACTTTTGCTATGCACACGCCCCTCTACCCCTCCTAACCCCCCCCCACCCACGCCGGCAGACGGGAGCTAAATAAAGAAGAGACATGTGGAGCCGGCATGGACGTTTCTTGCCGGCCAACTTCTTTGACTAGTCTAGTGGATGCAAAAAGCTTGTCTAGACTTGTTGTCACGGCCAATACTTTCTTTCTTCTCTTTTCTGCGCGCAACTCGTTCTTCACCAAGCTACACTTGGCTTCATCCCAAGCCTCGCCAAGCTTAAAAACCTTTTACACAAATTCTCCTTTGCAAAACCACTCGGCCCTGCACCCCTCCTCCCCTTTTTTTTTTTCCCTGCAAGCCACGCACGCCGCACTTGATGCATTGCCGGCAAAAAAAAAAAAAGAAAAAAAAAGAAAAAAAAGGCACGAATGGAGGGAGGGAGGGGAGAAAATTTCCTTGGCAGTCGGGTGGGAGCTGCGAGTTCATGTGCCCTTCATCACACCGATTAGACTGGCGGCAGCATCATCACCCGACAGTAGACCAGCTTGGCTTGGCAACTTTTTTTTTTCTGCCAGCCTGTTTCATATTTCTTGTTTCAAGGTGCGCACAAAAGATCATTAACGACACAATGTTGCTTTTTTTTTTCCTTTTACACACACACAAAAGAACCACGTCTGTGCACGCCTAAAAACAATGCACCTTTGCCAAGCCGTCCCATTGGATCCCGTCATCAAACGTGCCCTTTTTCCCTCCGTTTTTTGTTCCCGCCCTCTTGCAATAAAAAAAAACATCAATGCCGTGGGGCAATTCTGTCCAGCAGTTTTTTGGACGCTTCCTGGTGCTCGTCTCTCAGCTTCGTGATTCCAGTGTGTGCACTGAGCTGGCTTGCTCCAGTTCTGTTTTTTTTTTCCCTCTTCCTCCTCTTTTCTTGAACCCTGGCCTTTTTTTAACATTATCCATTCTACTTGGGAACAGCATGCTCCATGTCTTGACAAAAAAGTCCAGTTTGAATCCGCCAATGCGTTCCTAGAGTATGACACAATCGAAAGTGAACAATGTTGAAAGAATGAACAAAAAAAATGAACAAAAAAAGAAATAAAAAAAAGGGGGGGCCAAACATGGGGCGAACCGTCAAGGCTCAACCTGGTCTATCTTTTCACGGTAGGCTGACGGTGTTTCCAATACGGTGTCTCTCATGGCGTTGCACCTGGCTGTCCGATGCTGCTCTCGACCTTTGCGGGGTGCCCGATCTGGGCGTGCGGTTGGAGCTCGAGTCTGTACCCCGGCTAGCGTTGCCGTCCATCTGGTAGGCCGTGCTGTCGCGTGACCAAAAGTGCAATACATCCAGTTGCCACTTGGTTTCGTCGCCAATCTTGAGCGACTGGCTCGAGGTAAATACCGAGCGCAAAAGCTGAACATTGAGAGAAGACTGCTGGAGCTGCTGAAGTAGCCACCGGTTGATAAAGTCTGGCTTTCCGTCTTGTTCGCCCTCTTGCATCAACAGAGAGTCGATTGAATATTCCTTGAGTGCCTGATGGTAAGCATCCCTTTTTCCAGCATCCTCGTCGTCTAGCTGCTCTGCAGCCTTTAGTGCTTGGTACGATGTCATGGGTTCCGGTCTGGCCAGCAAGTGGTTGGGCGAAGAGAGAATTGTGCCAAATCGATCATGCTCCAAAGTCAATCTGTTGGCCAGAATCGACGCCTTGTCTTCCAAATGCATATCCACCAACTTGGTCTTGGGGTAAAGGTCGTATTCCATGGGCAGGGACATGTGTTTTCTCATGACACGCTTCTGCTCGCACTCTTGCTTGAGCTCCTGAACCTTGGCCTCGAGGCTCAAGACGTCTGCCATCATTCGTTGGTGCTCTTCAGGGTATTCTTCAAGAAATTCTCCCATGTCTGGCGGTGGCCTCTTGCCCGTCGTCTTGTGCAGCTGGTATTCGTATTCGTACTGCTCATGTTGAACATTGAGGTCCGTCAATTCTTCTCTAGCGTTTTTAAGATCGCCCACTGCCGAAGTTAGCTCAGCGTAGAGCGGGTGAATATCGTCCAATGACTTTTGTCCACATATTCCCTTGAGATCGAGCGGCACCTTGTCTCTTGCTCCCATCTTGTCCGATGAGCCAGACTTGGATTCGGATCCTTCTCGAACACGTGCTTGTCCCGCCGCGAGCAGGCTGAAAAATCTCGTCTCCAAGTCAGTCAGCTCGTTTGCTTCGTCGTCCATGGTATCTTCGAGAGCTTCGTAGTCTGACTCGCAGAGATAATAATTGTCTCGGATGCTTTGCATGCTGGTCATTCGATTGTCAAGGAGTTCCATTTGAGCCCGCGGTAAGCCCTGGCAGCCGACAAGCATTGGTCGGATAATGTTCATGAAATTATTGTCAGCTTGGTTGGCCTCGTGGCGCAGCAGCTTTAGCTGCTGACGCTTTTGTGCCATGTTTCTCTTGATATCATGGACATTGGCCCTCTTGTTATTCAGCTTCTGCCACAGCACATCAACCTCGAGATATGGAAACTCTTGGCAGGAAGAAGAGTCTTGGTTCTCAGAAGCCGTCTCAGCCGACGTGGCGGACCAAGTTACTGCGCCGGGACAAGCCCTGAGTGGAGATTGAGAGCATCTGTGTTTAGACATGTATGAAACAATGCGGCTCGTTGCCTCAAGTCTGCTCCGACGTATTGAGGGCTGTTTGGTGAAGGGGGCAGGAAACTGTGGCGGGAAGAGACGGGCATTTCGAAATACAATGGGGTCGTCGACTGAAGATGCCGAACTCTCCGAGTCGGTGTCTGAAGGTCTTGTAGATGAGGCCGGAGACTCGCTCACAGGGTTGGTCTGCTGCCGACTCGGTTTAAGGGGCCCGTCCTTTACTCGATTGTGGCCTATGGGTAGAGGATTGGGGGAATGGGGGGCAGCGGTCAAAGGTGGGCATTGCAAAATAGTTGAATAAGTCTCGCGTGCAACCATGGCACCAAGGTGAGAAGTTTGATTAGGGGTAAGATGGACAGGAGGGGGCTTCGCTATACTGGGGACCGAGGGCGAAAAGGAGTCATGATGATGACGGCAAAGCTGACGGGGCCTGCTCGGGCGAGGGCCATGGTGGAGAGGAGGCGGCGATGGACGAGGCAAAGGCGGTGGCTTGAGGTGCTTGGCATTGGTAGAGTAGGAGAGGGGCGGCTGGAGCAGGGTCACCTTTGGAGGAGCAGTAGTCGACCAGGAGGAAGCGGCATGACAGTGCAGACTGTTCATGGCGTGCAATGGCAAGTGCCTCGACTGGGGCGAGTGAGCAAGGCGGCTGGGGTCAAAGGGAGAGGTTGATAAGCAGCTCGGGGGGGCCTCGGGCGTCGTGTCTCTGCTCCAGAGGGTCGACGCGTCTGTAACAAGGCGCCAGCCATGGCTGGCCTTGGTGTCGTCGTCGCAGCGCGACGAGATGGTTGCGGGCCCAAGTGCAAGATGTGCATGGGCCCGTCTCTGCTTTTGTCTGCGTGCGCCTGGCTCGACGGCAGCAGCTGCGCGTGCATGTGCATGGGCAAGCGTGTCTGCATCGGGCTCGTCGGCCGGCTGCAGCATGGCATCGAGAGCAGCAGCAGTAGCAGCAGTGGCAGCAGCAGTGGCAGCAGTGGCAGCAGTACTAGCAGCAGCGGCAGCAGCAGTGGCAGCAGCAGCAGCTCTGGCGGTGGAAGCGGGCGTGCACGGCCGGCTGCAGACAGCAGCAGCCATGGAAAAGTGAGTCGAGCGTGATGCTGCCGCGCCTGCAGCTCATGTCGACGGCCTTGGTCGCGCCCACCAAGTCGTGCATCTGCGGCATGCAAGCGGCCACGTCCTGAGGCCGAGGCATTCCACTCGCCGGCAAAGGACGAGGCGATGCAGAGCCAAGATGACGCCAGCAAGCTGAGCTGGGGCCAGGCGTCTTGATCAAGACACGCCTCGCCATGTACACGCGTACCGGGTAGGTGTCTGTGCAGTGGCAGAGGCGACGAGGGAGGAGGGAGGCAGGTATATCACCTACATGGCTCCTACATGGCTCCTACATGGCTCCTACATGGCAGCCATTCAAGCTTGCTGTCACCTCGTTGCCCTTTGCTGGCGACTACTATCTCCTGCCTGCTATTTCCAGGCCACTATTCCCTGGCCACCCTAGGCAGTAGCAGTAGCTAGCTACTCCCTGGCCACACTACTCCCCCTGTCTCTGTCTCTTTTGGCAGCCCTGCGCTGACTTGACCCGACATGACATGTGGCTCGACTGTCGATCCTGTCCAGCACGCTGAGCATACAAGGCACTGCGGTCGCTATGCAAAATGCTCAACCGACACACAAGACGCGAGGCGGGTCCATGGCCAGTCGTACTGCTACCCGTTGCCAACGTAGCTCGAGCAGCGGTAGCCGGTGCTGTGCATGCCTAGCTGCTGGTACAAGTACTGCGGCAGACAACCCTCAGCCTCCCCCGCAGCCCAGGCGCTCCACCAGGCAGATGCCTGCTACCTGCTTCCCGTCCTTCCGACTTCCGCGGTCAGCCTCGCAGCCAATCAAGACGGGCGCTGCCGGCCACCATCTCGTCCACTGGGCCTCTAAGCTGCAAAGGACAGCAGTATATACCAGGTACCCAACGCACTACTACTGTAATGCACATACATTACTACTAGTAGTACTAACTGTTACTACTAGTACTAATGCACATGTGTAGATACATCCATGCCTGCCAGGCCGACGCAGCCACTGGATGCACCGCGCCCAAGTCCCCTGGCTTGATGCCAATTCGACCTGTCAGTCGCAGAAACTCACCACCAACAGACACGGCTCCTCGAAAAGGGGAACTCCAAATGTCAAATGCAGGCCACCTGCACTCCAATAAGACGACAGGCTCACTTTTGCCTCTGTCTGGCACTTGACTGTTGCCTCTTTTCTTGCCCGAATGCGACGTGAGCGTGGCGCCCTCTCACCTCTTGCTCTGTCAGCTTTCCCGGTCCTACCCTTCCGGGCCACTGTGTAACACGACATGACCAGGGCCGCCAAACTACATCTCAGCTACATCATGTTGACCAGCAGCCAGGTATTGTGGTGCAGCAAATGAGCACAAGGTCTAGGCGCATGTCATGGTTGATGGTCATGGTTGATGGTCTTGATGGCTGACAGACTTGCCAAACAAGCATCCGGGCCAAGTTGCATCACAAGCTGCCCAAAGGCGACACTTAATGCCCGGTTGAAAAAAAAAGGCCCCATGCCGCTGACCGCAATGGTACGCAAGCTGCCGGGTTGACGACTACTGGTCCAACCCACAGCGATCCTCCGCCCCCCCCAAGACGCATCTCACTTGGCTCCAGAGTACAGTACATGACGATCCATCCATCTTAACTTGCTCTCTCCTCCTCTCCTCTCTCCTCTCTTTCATGGTGCCGTAACCCACTCGCACTCCACGAGCCTGCAGTTGTCCAATGCCATCCAAGGCAACGCATCGCATCGCTCCAGGAGGGGGGGATGGATTAGACGCCCATGTGCCGCAGCCGGTTTCTTCAGTCTGGTCGTGCATACTATTACTGCCCGCTTGGATAATTTCTCAATCCGACTTGCTCGCTTTTGCCTTACCATTCTGGGCTGCTCTTCGCTTAAGCCGCGTCGCGTCTTGTTGGCTACAAGAAGCCCAACCCCTCTTGGCCGTTCCTGTCGTTAAATCTTTGCTGTCCTGTCTCTCCCTTCATTTTTTTCCCTTGTCCACCAGCCCCTGCTTGTCCCTGACCCAAGGAGCTGTCGCCGAACTGCGGCCTTTGCCCAGCTTGTGGCGCAGGCTCTGGGCACGCGCTTCCAGCGCAAGATGCCACCAACATGCACAAGCACAAGCAAAAGACAAAGTCCCAGAGCTGGGGCGCATGGTCTGAGTGGGCGTGGGACGAGTCTCGACGCCGCTGGTATCGCGTTCGCCAGGACACCAATGGTTCGCTTCACCAATGTCACATGCTAGCGATTGCGGGCTCACTGCTTGGTAGGCAACTTGGAATACGACTGGGACAACCGACAGACTCCACGAGAGATAGATAACTTGACTGAGAGCTTTCGCAATCTCTCGTCGGGCTCCTCGTATGACATTCATGGTTTGTTTTGACAAGTGCATGCCACTCCAAGCTTGCCAGCGCCTGACCAATCTACAGCTCAAGATTATACTCTCTCTGCAAGCTCACCACGACCGACAAAGTCCAAGTCGTGCGAAAAGCGCCGAGCGCACAATGAAAAGGAAAATGTTGGCCGCGCATCCTTGAGTGATGCTTCGGCAAGCAGCCCCGAGACCTGTTACAACGTCTGTCACGAACCAAAGTGTAAGTCGCCCACTGCCTCGCCCCAAAAAGTGCCCTTGACTTCTCACACGATGCTTCATAGACACTTTTGAGAGCCCCCCGAGCTCTTATTATTCGCAGAAATCTCCAGGTATTGATTTTGATCCCCTAGTAATTGACCCGCTTCATTAATGTGCCTCATAGCATCAGCAAGCTATCCGACTGGCTCCGAAAGCCATGCCGGTACGCATGCTCCGATGTATAACCAATCAAGACATGCCATTCACCGTCAGTCGCTTAACGCTATCTCTCAAACACAAGCTAACAAGCCACAAAGGCCAGAGCAAAAGCAGCGAGGCCGATGAAGAGAGACTTCGAGTAGCCGCGAGCCAAACCATGTACTATGGCAATGACCGTCGTCAAGGTCACGGCTCATCATCCTCCGTCCTTGGTTCGCACCTGACCTCCCCCCTTTTGTACGGCTGGAGCTTCTTGTCAGACTAACAATTTGTAGGCTCCTACTATACCGAAGAAGAAGAGGGCCCTCCAACACCCAAGGCCCACATCACTGCCGACGAGGAATTGTTGGAAGAGTTAGATCCTCGTGCGTATGGGACATGATTCTGAGGGACGGCGGCTGACTGATGGTCGCTTATAGGATATCGAGTTGAGCATTCAAGCAAGTTTCAACCAGGAGAGGTTAGATCCTCCACCTCTCGTGTCTTGCAAATTACAGATACTCATGCACTTTGTACAACGGCTAGATCTTCAAGGTGCACTGGTCTGAACCGCAGGGTTCTTCCAATGAACACACGCCAAGCGTCTCGGGCATGCAAGAAATCCAGAACCGTTTTGGAACAAAGTTCTTTGTTGGCTTCCGGCGTTTTATTGTTGTGGCCAACGACCAAGGCCACAGCACCTGCGTGTGAGTCTTGTTCACGGGCTCGTTTGAATGGGCTAACAAAATAGCTGCAGGCCTATTCTGACGTACGGCGGCAAAGGCTGCAAAAAGAAGGGCGTCAAGCCAGCAAAACACGGCATCATTCACGAGCACGGCCACCGGGCACGTCTTCTCGAGGGAGAGCCACCACTTGGCTTTGCCTCGGTACGAGCCGAGCTGTCACAAGAGGGAGAGAAGCTGTCCAAAGAGTCCAGAGTCAACTACTCCAAGCTTGTTACCGTGGAGCACAACGTCAAGGTCTTTTTTATTGGATCAATCGTTGCCAAAGACTGGGATCTAGTTCAGGAAGCCGTCAACCGATGCTGGAACGACAAGAATCACCACCACAAAAAACGGTCCAAATGAGGCGGGGACACCCAAGACGTTGATTGTTTAGTAGTATTTATCCATTTGGCGCGATGATCTGCCGCGGCAGCATCGCCATTGATACGTTGGTCCACATGTACCACTTGCTGGAGAGAGCGAGTGTTTGGACGAGGTGGTTTCCCTCTTTGGGGGAGGCGGAAAGTGCCCCATTGATACAGACAAGACAAAGTCGATAGTGTATGCCCTGAGGGGACATGTTGGCATTACCCTGGTAGATTGACCACGGTAACTGGGTAGCTCATGGATAGGCAAGAGTGAAGCGCAAGCTGATAGGCAAGGGCAAATAAGGTGGTGGCAAGCTCTTTTTTTTTTTTTCCTTTGCTTGTATTTGTCCTCTTGATGATGTTGATTGTATGGTGGAAGGTGGTTGGGGGAGCATCGGAAAAGATTATATGGTATATTGTAACGGAGCAAACCGTTTCTTGTCTTGACAAGTCGTTGCTTGCTATTTGCCGTGTCGTGCTGGCGGTTCAGTGGTTTTCAGACAAGGCTAAGGGATTCAAATTGAGCAGAGCGCTCTACGTAATGCCGACTGAGACATGCATTGCCGTGGCTGCCGATCCGGGCGCTGAGGCTTTGGGCGTCGAGGCTCATCGGGCAGCATGACGGGCGGCATCACCCGTGCTTGTAAAAATGACTCCTTCAACCTTGTGCATTATTTGTGTCATTACTTGGACCGCTATGGGGTGCATGTTCAACTGGCTTACGCGCTACCCATGCGCTCGCTCTGTATACCGTCTGCAGCATGCTGTCAGTGTCTTGTATGTATGGTGCCTTGATGCCAGCCTCATGCCACTCAACGACAAAGCCAAGCTTGCCCAACAGCGCCAAGACTTCGTCATCTGCCAGCTCAAAACTGCCCGGGTCAGCAATGCCCAGAGACCCGTGATCTTCGTGTTCGCCATCGACATCTTCATCATGACCGTGGTGGCCTGGCGCATGGTTTTCAAAATGCCACAGCAGCGGGCCAAGATTGATGAGGATGCCACCTGGTCGAAGACAGTGGCGCATCACCTCGAGATATCGCACCAAGTTTGGCGCAGTGTCGAGAAAGAAGACGCTAGCGACGGCGTCGTACATGTCGCCGTGCTCTTGGTCGCCATAGAGGCACAAAAAGTCGGCGGCGCACATGGACATTGCGCCGCCGGCACCATCTCGGCTGCGGCTGGCGGCAAGCACTTGAGCAGGGTGGATGTCGGGCACCTTGTAGCCACGGAGGTGATTGGCGCGGCAAATGTGGTTGGAGAAGCTGTGGATCCAAGGATAGATAATATGTGCGCCGGCACGTGGGCAGTCGTTGAGAATGTACGACGAGGCCAAGAGTTGGTGGTATGAGATTTCGTTGCCTTCGGCCACGAAGCCGGCACAGCATAGCTCAAAGACCATTCGGCCCAGACCTGCTCCCGGCACAAGAACCTTGAAGGCTTCACTGCCGCCTCGTCTTGCCTTTTCCTCTTGCAGTTTCCTCATGACAGGCCCGTAGCAGGCCTCGCGCTCATGTGCACCCTCTGCCGTCCAGTCGCGATAAAACTGCCGAATAGTGCTGCGAGCCTTGTCCACATCGGCGTGCTTGGCAATGCCAGCCCACTCCTTGGGCATTGTCGGCTCAGCGCCAGTAGACTGCCCGGTGCTGAGAGAGGCAAACGCATCGAGACCAACGTGGAAGATGGCTCGGGCAAGACGGGCGTTGGAGTCAATGGCATCGTCGGTCCTGTCCAGCGTCTCGAGAAAGTTAAATGGCGGCTCGGCAAGGAGCTTCCAATGAGCCTGTGGTAGGGCGTAGAAGGAGCGCCGTCTTAGATGGCTAACGTTGAAGTGGGCAACTTTGGCATATTGCCTTGTAGGGCATCAGCAATCTTGGCAGCAATGGGCTGGGCCTAGCTAGGAACTCTTGAGCCTTACACAAAGGAATCTAGAGCGGTGAAGATGACTTTGACTTCCTCGGGATCCTGGATTTCACTTTCAGTGCCTCCCCAGGCTCTGTCATCTGCTGCCGCCATTTGCACGAATGCTGTGCAGCTGCATCCTCAGCGCCTTGTTATCAATGGCTGTTGTGCTGCTCTAACCTCTTGCATCTTGATTTGTTGAGACTGGGCATGACAACTGACGATCCCGATTGAGGAAAGCGCTGGCGCTCGCTCATGTGACCTCGGCAACCGGCTCCACCAAAAAGTTGGCCCATGCAAATGCAAGCGTGCGCTGGTTGCTGGCCATGATGACTGTCGACAAGGACCGACTTAGGGCTCAGAGACAATGGCCCAAGGCAGCGTGACGGAGCTCTCGCTTCCACTGCCCCAGGCGCCAGACACGCGCATCTACCTCCGTCTGTCGAGGCAAGCAAAAGCAACGGTGCTGTCTCTTACAACTGCAACACCCGACCATGTCTCGAGCCCCAGGCCGCTGGGCTCTTTTGTCTACGCCCTCCCCGACGTGAGTTGGAGATGCGGACAGCCGCGTGCAAACGGGGCAGCTGACGTGGCATAGCGCTCGAGCGCGCATCAGCCTCTGGCCACAACGCTGCAGGCTCATGAAGCGACGCTCGAATTTGCAACGCGTCTTGCCAAGCTACTGGCCCGCAAGACACAGCTGCCCGTCTACGTTAGCAATTCCATGAGCTTCGAGACTGCCATTCTAGGCGGCTCCGTCCAAGAGGAGATGGCTGCCTTTGAAGCAATCGTCGACGTGGTACTGCAACAGCTGTCGGCAGTCGACGCAAAGGGCAATTCGTCTGGACAAGATGCTCTCCTCCCACCACAATAATGTGCCGAGACTTGGCGAGTAACACCTGTCACGTAACGCATAGTCCCGACTGACGACTGCCGGCGCCACAGCAATATAATCAGCAACTGGCTAGAGTCAGAGACGGTGGATGCGCGATTCATTTGTCTGCCTCTGACAGTGGAGACTTTGTTTTTGGAATCATCTGTCCATTGTGCCCGCCAGGTATCCCATGTATCCTTGTCTCATGTACAAAGTGTGCTGGTACTGTGTGTGTGCATAGTAGACATGGGCAAACGCTGCTGGCGCCTTGACGGTATACGGAAGACTGCCTCGTCGTCGTCAATCTGTAACAACAAGACCCCATGCTCAGGGGCCAGTAGGTGGGACGAGGTGCTTCCAGCCGCCATGTCCGCTCACGCAATCACACTAGAGCCCTTGGCAAGGACAGACACTTGGGATGAAAAATAGGAAATAAAAAAAGCTTAAACGAAACAAGGCAAAATATAGCAGACAAGTCTACCATGAAGACGCGTCCATACAAGCATGCGCTAGGCCTAGCCCTGGCGACTAGGGGCCTCGGCTGCGCGCCGCGTCATGAGCAAGTCCGGAATGCCTTGGCATGGACTCGTCCATGTGAATTTTTTGCCCGCTGTCTGACTTGTTAGGCAGACTGCTGGCACTGGGGCATACCTGGGTGGACAGGCCTAGGTGGACAGGCCTAGGTGGACAGACCTACTAGTAGGTTAGTAGGCAGCTAGATTATTTTTTATTAGAGAAAAAACACTAGAGGGAAAAAAGATAGGCCACCTGCCAAGTTGTGGATCCCCCGCTCTAGCCAGCTCTCTGCCCGCCGGGTAATCGTTATCGCAGTCCGTCGTCTGCTCATTCCTGCTGCGTGCGCCATTCTGGTCCTCCCCCGCCAGGCCCCGACAAACAGCAAGCAAAGATTGAGGCAGCGGTAGCTTGGATTTTTGATTGACCTGGCAACTCGTCCTCACACGCCACGCCACTTCGTCACCATTGTTGAGCCAGGCCTGCACCAGTCTTGCGTCTGGCCATTACGGCTCTGGCACTTGCCACTAGAGCCGCCTCATCAGCTCCGAAATCCCTACTGCGACTGGGCCGATTTTTTGCGCTGCCGTACTTTGTACCTCGCTCTCGTCTTTTCCGACACGCTCCAGAAACAATTGTCGAATCTCACAAGGTTGGCCACAAGACTTACCAGTTGGTTGCCAGACCCAGGTTTTTCTTCTTTTTTAATAATGACTCTTCGTGCCTGACCTGTTTCTGGTTGTTAGAGCTCTGGAGCCGATGCGCTAGAGGCACCTTATTTCGCGCTCGCCCTTGTTGCTCAATTTCTTGCCGACATGGCCTGGCAGCCTTCGCCCGAGGCCCTGCGTGAGCTGGCCCTATACCTCAAGAATTCCCTCAGCGGCTTTGATAAGAATGCTCAAAAACATGCCGAGGAGGTGAGTTTACTGCCTGCATGCCACTGCATTTGCTCCTCTGACATGCCGCTGCTTGGTAGATGCTGCAAAAGGCTAGAGCCTCGCCAGATTGCAACAACTATCTCGCCTTCATCTTTTCCAGTCCGAGCCCTCCAGATGGCGTGCAGCTAAGCCAACAAGACTACGAATTAGCACGCGCTGCTGCCGCCATATTGATCAAGAATAATGTTCGCTCCGAATGGAAATCGATACCCGAAACGAGCATGCAGCTCATCAAGCTCTCGGTTCCTATATGCCTGCAAGACAGAAACAGTCAGATGCGAAACTTCTCGGGCAATATTGCAACCGAAATCATCAAAAAGGGAGGCCTGGCTGGCTGGCCCGAATTCCTTCCTCAGCTTCTCGAAGTCATATCTGATAATAGCGGCCGCTATCCAAACGAGGCGCACGAGGGCGCCATGTCTGCCATGGCCAAGGTTTGCGAAGACAACTCGCGAATGCTGCTTCGAGAAGTCAATGGCCAGCGACCCATCAACGTGATCCTGCCGCATCTGATAGCAGCAACCAAGAGCTCGCTGCCCCGGGTCCGCTATTTAGCACTTACTGCTATTAATGTCTTTACGCCACGCGATTCTCAAGCCATGCTTAATTCCATCGACGACCTTCTTCAGCATCTTTTTGTCCTCTCTAGCGATGAGGATACAGGTGTGCGGCGTCAAGTGTGTCGCGCCTTTGTTCACCTTGTCGAGACCAGACCAGATAAACTTCAGCCTCATCTTGCCGGGCTCGTTGACTATCTGATATCTCAGCAAAAGGGTGATGATGAGGACCTGGCCTGTGAGGCGGCTGAGTTTTGGCTCGCAGTCGGCGAGCATGACGACCTGTGGAGGGCTCTCCAACCCTATCTCGGCAAGATTATCCCCGTTTTGCTCGAGTGTATGGTTTATAGCGCCGAGGAAATTGACTTGCTGGGGGGCCAGCAGGATGATGATGAACAAGAGGACAAGGAAGAAGACATTCGGCCAGCGTTTGCCAAGAAGAACCTGACGCGAGCTGCAAACGGCGAGACTTCAACAACCAATGATCCGGCACATTCCATTTCTGGCTATGAACAGGGCGCTTCAGGCGAAGACAGTTTGGAGGAAGGAGAGCTCGACGATGATTATGAAGATGGCGGCGATGCCAATCCTGACGAGCGGTGGACGGTGCGCAAGTGTTCGGCTGCAGCACTCGACGTTTTTGCTCGCGACTTCAAAGGCGCCGTCTTTGAAGCCATTTTTCCCTATTTGTCGCAAAACCTCAAGCACCACGAGTGGCCCTACCGCGAGGCGGCTGTGCTTGCTCTGGGTGCCGTTGCCGAGGGTTGTATGGACGTTGTTGTTCCCCACCTGCCAGAGCTTTTTCCATATTTGATTTCGCTTCTTGAAGACCAGGAGCCTCTGGTTCGACAAATCACTTGTTGGACTCTGGGAAGGTATTCGGCATGGGCAGCCAATTTGTCAGATCAGGCACAAAAGGAGCAGTATTTTGTACCGCTCATGGACGGCATCCTGCGCAAGATGCTTGACAAAAACAAGAAGGTGCAAGAGTCTGGCGCCTCAGCTTTTGCCAATATTGAAGAAAAGGCGGGCCGGCACCTCGAGCCTTATTGCGGTCCTATTATACAACAGTTTGTGCGCTGTTTTGCTAAATACAAGGATCGCAACATGTACATTCTCTACGACTGTGTTCAAACGCTGGCGGAGCGCATCGGGCCTCTTCTGGCGGATCCTTCATTGGCCAACCAGTTGATGCCAGCTCTCATTCAGCGGTACAATAACATTTCGGACCAAGGCCGCGAAATGTTTCCTTTGCTTGAATGTCTGTCCTACGTGGCCCTGGCCCTGGGACAGGCATTTACGCCATATGCGCCGCCAATATTTTTGCGGTGTGTCAATATTATTCAGATGACGCTCGACCAAAACCACGCTGCCAAGAGCAATACCTATGTCGACGCTCCCGACAAGGACTTTCTTGTCACTAGCCTCGACTTGCTGAGCGCCATTATCCAGGCTCTTGAGGACCGCAAGTCGGCCGATCTCATCAACAACTCCCCCCATCACTTCTTTGAGCTTCTTAGTTTCTGCATGAATGATCCAACCGACGAGGTACGACAGTCTGCGTATGCGTTGCTGGGCGACTGTGCCAAGTACGTTTTTCCACTTTTACAGCCGCATCTTGCCACCATGCTCCCTATATTGCTCAAGCAGCTTGATATGGACAGCGTCTTGGATGAGGAGATGGATAGTGGCTTTGGAGTGGTGAACAATGCCTGCTGGTCCGCTGGTGAGATATCAATGCAACACGGCAAAGGCATGGCACAATGGGTTCCTGAACTCTTGCAACGATTTGTCGATATCATGAGCGATCCTCGGGTGCCTAAGGGACTTGCCGAGAATGCTGGTATTGCACTGGGGAGACTAGGATTACAGAATTCTGAATTGCTGGCGCCTGCCCTGTCTACGTTTGCTGACGACTTCCTTAACACCATGGTTGATGTGGACCCGACAGAGGAAAAGGCGACGGCATTCAAAGGCTTCTCAATCGTTGTGGGACAAAATCCCAAGGCCATGGAAAATTCTTTGATGCTCTACTTTACGTCGGTTGCCAGATATCAGGACATGAATCTCAAGAGCCCCATAAAGCAAGAGCTGCACGAAATCTTTAAAGGAGTAGGTCCTCCAACAGCATTGGCAACAGTGTCGTCTAGTTACTGACAGCCGGTTGGCTAGGTGCTGAATATCTACAAGCAAATTATTCCGCAATTTGGTCAGTTTGTCGCTCAAATGGAGCCGCAGGACGGACAAACTCTTCGAAACCATTACGGTGTTTGAAGCTCAAAGTCCTTGTACGTCCAAGAATTGCAGATTGCTGTCTGGAATGCAACTGGACTTTGAAGGGGGAGAAGCAGAAGACGAAGAAAAAAACAGGCCGTCGCAAGTGCGAAGAGGAAAAAAAAAAGGGGAACAAGATTGGTGCCATTCTCAAGGACAGGGCTCCTGGCTTAGATTAGTTTCATGGTACGACGCTCCACGATGGCATGGCGTGTTGAATCGCTACGAGCAGAATGAGATGAGGCATTTGACGAATATTGCTGCTTACAGACAGACAGTCAAGCAAGTTGATGGTAGTTGGGCAGCGAGGAGAAGACTCCATGAGGGGGGTAGGATGGGGAGGACAAGGGGAGCCGAGGAGGATTGGAGATATCAAAACTACAAGCAACGACGGTTTTCTCGACTGTTGGTTGCCGTGGACGTTGAGAGTAGAGAAAGCTTGGCCACACCGGCTGTGATGAGAGTCTTCCAACTCAGTCACTATCGAGAAGACATTGATTAGTGACGGTGCTCGAATAGTCGCATGGTTTCAAAGCAGGGTTATGTAAGAGAATTGTAGCGAAGTCGAAGAAAATCGAGGGGAAGCAACGGGGCTTGATGCCGTCTTCAAACACGGGCGACGTACGCTTGCGCATAGTCTAGAAAATCAAGCGGCTTTGGCAGCTATGCCTGGGGTGATGCGATGCGGGCTCGGGAGATGTAAAGGACTTGATGCCAAGTATAAGATTGGGACAAGCTGGTTTTGAAATGGTATAGTGGTTGTTATGCTATGGATGGATGTTTGATGGGCTTTCGGGAAATGACTGATCTACCGAGGTTAAGGTTGGGCATCGGCAATGATTGCAAAGCCAAACGCCAAAGCTGCCGATGGTAGCGACGATTTTCCAAAGGGGCTCTTTTTTTCCCCAGATACTAGTC
Source organism: Ophiocordyceps australis (assembly GCA_002591415.1). NCBI lineage: Eukaryota > Fungi > Ascomycota > Sordariomycetes > Hypocreales > Ophiocordycipitaceae > Ophiocordyceps > Ophiocordyceps australis. Next base: position 22,496 of record NJET01000105.1, on the reverse strand, counting down.
AACATATCAGGTTTCAATGTTGCCGAGAAACAGATAGCAAGGCACGAGGAGACTAGAAATCTGAGACACGTCATAAGTCAATAGCCGCCAACGAGGCACATAGCACACACGCTATTTTTCGAGGCACATGGAATACGAACGGATATGCAATGTAGGCCTCGTGGTCCCGAGTTTCACATTGCTCATGTCAAGGGGAGAGACATGTGAAGAGGAAGAAGGGAAAAAGAAAAGAAATGGCAAAGTCCGTGCTAAACAAGGCCATGAGTGTTTCTCGGCATCTTTGAGACAACTCGGCCAATCTCGGTGTTTCAACGGTGAGTTGGAGGACGAGGATGAGCGTGACACGTTGTCGTCAGAGACGTGAATCGGAGCTGAAATATTTTCCCATCTTTGTTTTGCACAAGAGGCGAGCATTATTTTCTGGATACGAGCATGGCGTGCAGAGAGTGGTAGTTTTTCCATCAAGAGGCCGCCCCCCTCCCCCTCTCTCTCGGCTGCGCGCCCAAGCGGGTTTCGCTGCCGAAGGCCGGCCGGCATGCAGCATTGCATTTTTTTTAGTCCATCATGGCTTCTCGTTTATCGCCCAATTACTATCAAGGAAAAAGGAGGGGGGTTGGTTGAGTAGGGAGGGGTTTTTTATGCACTTCATTGCCCCTTTTGGGAGAGCGTGTGAAAAAAAGGGCAAGTATTACTATAATGGCGTATAGAATATCTCGTATCCAGTAGTAGCGTGGCCTCTGGGCGCTATGATGCGGACATGGCCAAGGCATAGAGCTTGTAAGGAATATCTGCAAAACTCTAAATATAGTGTGTCGAGACAAAGGACGATGGGTTCAAGGTCCGCGTGCGAGGTAGCAATCATGTACCTCGAGATAGATGGCCAGGCCGGGTTTATGGTGAATTGTAATTGCCGGACATGTGGTGAGTGTAGCTTGCTTGCGGGTTTGCGGCAAGACAAAGTTCCCCGAAGCGAGTTTGCGGGCGTCAAAGTCGTTGATGAATGGTCCTTTTTCCTTCTCCAGTTGGGCTGTGACTCGATGTGGTTGATGCTTTTTGGGTACTCTAGCTGGCGTGTGACTTGGTGGTTCTTTTCGTAAACAAGAAGCTTTGAACACACTCCCTCTTTTATAACGTTTCTGCTCTACGTAGTAGGCTGTCGAGCTTGTCTGGATGTGTGGTGTAGGCAAGGTTGGATCGTGACTTGCACCTTGGGCGTCAAGTGACTTGTTGTGAAAAAAGGTAGGCCGTGTTGCATCGCCTCGACGTCCTTTTGCACAAGGGGCTTCATGTTGGTGACTCTGTCTTGCGAGGTGTATTGTTTAGAGGGTTTTGCGTTTTACCACGTCTTGCCATCTGCCGAGCTCGAGTTTGTAGTAGGGGGTATGTCTTGGTGCTTAGACTTCTTTGCATTTGAAAAAAAAAAGAGGCATGATATATCGAACCATGTCTTGGGTACTACTGTCTGAGTCGCTCGACTAGATGGCGTGGGTTCGTCGCTTCGTTGTAGCTGCGGGTAGTGCTCAAGGCCTGGAATATTTGCCTGCATGTTTGATAGGCGCGCTGGAATCAATGGACTGTTTGTTGTCGTTTGTCGATCGAGGCAGGTTACCATTAAGACTTTTAGTTTTCATGGTTTAATGATTCGACAACTCGGAGCGTTGGACAATGAGTTCGGGAATCTTGAATTGAAAAAAAGATTAGTATATTCTAGCAAGTCGTTCATTTTTAGCCAGATGAAGCTCATTATACCTTGGCCCTTGTAGTAGAAAAAACAGTGTCTTCATGTTGGCCAGTTTCCCTTGCATGCTGCTCCGCACAAGAGACGCCTGGCATTCATCGTCGTGCTGCAGAGGGGCAAGATGGGCGAGGACGCCGATATTGGCTTTCCGGATCCTTGCGTTGGAGTTGCTCGAATCCAGTTTATTGACAAAACTTCAAGTAAATGGGCTGCTAATTACAAGCCATATTGAACAAGGCAATTTACCCGCTCCTTGCTTTCGTAGAGCACGAGCCCGCTCGCAAAAGCGCAAGTTGCTCAAGACGCAAAAGTCGACAACACATGTAAACAAGCAATCACCCCGTAGACTTGGACATTTCGTTGTGCTTTTATACTCGTTTATATCCTGCATGAGTGCTGGCAAGTCCGAGCACCCCGGATTGTTGAATTCAGCCGAGTTTTCCCTCGGCTTCGTCTGGAAATACAGTCATTTCTCTTGTCCGGCGAGGAAAACGATGCCCTATGCTGCAGAAATGTACGTGCAGTTTGTGTTTTTGTGCTTCGTATCAAGGCAAGGTCATATGGGCAAGTGGTGTGTCTGGCGTGCTCACGAGCTGACGCAAGATGAATACGGGCTGAACGGGCCAAAAGCCTCACGTCTAGAGGCTTGGGAAAGAAGAGTCTTGTATTCTCAAATAAAAGATGAGAGAATTTGGCGTGATGGATAGCTTGGTTGTGATGTTTACATGAAGTGACTGTCGTGGTATTAGCTCCTTGGGCTCGACAGCTGGCTTGCCACTTCAATGCAAGACTTGCAGTATTGGGAAGAGAAAAAAGAAGAAGCGACAGCAATCAAGAGCAAGAACCATCAACACACTGAATTACTATCCCTCTTTCTTTTCTTACAGACTTGGGCTTCAGCTACGGCCAAGAGGGCGAGGAAGCCGCCTCCCAAGACAGCCACCGACTCCCCCCTCGAGCCACCACCCTCAACAACAAGCAGCCCAAAAGCCGCTCCTGTTTACCCTGGACAAGCCTCGACAAGCCATCCGTCTCTCTCTACCAACTCACTCTTTGCACACGAGCGATTTCCAAAAGCACCGCCTCGCGCCCCTTCAAAGACCGAATGGCCAGCACCGCGATATCGCTCAGAGTTTCATCAAGGGCATGAAGCCATGACGACAGGGTCAAAGGATTCTTCCGAGTCAGGGAGCCGACGAATGAAGATGCTACCATGGCGCCTAGGACGGGCAATACGAGGAGTCTTGCTCATGCTCAGCATGGTGGGAGGGGGGAGGGGGGCGCCGCTTTGGAATCGAGTACCAAGACGGAAGACGGCTGTGAAAGCGGGTCGATGGCTCACATCAAGGCAGCGATTGCGTCTTGTATCTTTTTTTTTCATTTTTCCTTGACGCCTGTGTGACAAGTCGAAAGTACGATTCGAGTCCAAAGACCCGGCTTCAGGGATAAGGATACCAGCCTGGCATGATTTAATCAACAGTAACAACAAGCCTTGCACAAGACGACACTCGGCAACGCCATTGTAGTATAGCCACTGCTTGTACTTTTAAACTGCTTCTGGTAAAAAGCCACCTTGCTACCCCCTTGGCAAAAAGCGCCCTGCAAGGAATTGTACACCGTGGCGGGTAAAGGCGCGGCCTTGAAGCTCAAGCGAGTTAGGCAAAAAGGCCTCACAGCAAAAACTCTTGAAGCGTTACATGCACAACAAACAACGAGGGCAAAGACTAGAATGAAACTCGACAAGGCGAAATGACGCGTGGGCCTCGTCTTGCCATGGCTCGCCCGTCCACTGAAATCCCTTGTGACAATTTCACCATGGCAAAAAGCCTCAAGCGTAGGCTCTCGCTGCCTATTGAAAGAAATGAATTATTTTTTTCTAAAGTCCCCATGCCAGGTGATACAAGCCGCCACGGCTTCCACCCCCTGACTTTACAACATGTGCTTTGCAGTGCCAAGTATCTGCATCACGAAAACCATCTTCAGCATCAGGTTGGTATGTAGATGGGTACAGATGATTGGCAAGAGCTACTAGTCTAGCTGGGCCAAAGCCACGTCGTATCCGTTGCATGGACCAGCCCAAGTGCCCCGGCCCCAGCTCAAAGACTGAGTAAATTAGCTTCACAGAAAAAAAAAACGTCCCAAAACAAATAAGCATGTTTTACTTTTTTTTTTTTTTCGCGCTCCCGACTAGGAAATCTTTATGCACAGACGGACATCCCACATCGAAACTGGGGCCGAGTTATAGAATGTCCATCGTACGTCGTGGAGAATCGGCTCTCGTCATTTTGACTAGGCCCTCGAACATGACTATACGGCCCGAGATTATAGCAGTGCACAATACACCGTCGTTTGGAAAAATGCACCCCCGGATCGAACCATGGAGAGACAGAGGGAGGAAAGGGGGGGGGCGTGTGGTAGCGCTCTAGACATGAGAGGCCTTGGGGAGGGGGGCCCCCTATTCCACGTATTGGTCTAGTGGACCTGAGCTGCAGCACATGCAATAGGGCTGGCAGGGACGTGTAGCGTTGTTGAAGCGTCTTGCCTGCCAGGTGCCAAGTTGGAATAGAGACGGGACTGCGAACTCTGAGTGGCCTGACTCGCCGTCGTGGACTCCCATGTGGTTGTTTACTGGTCCTTTTCATTGTCCAGATATGGGCAATACTTTGTTGGAGCCGTGATATACTTCCTTGTGGTGCTTGGTTATGGTGACAAGAGTTATAGTGCTACATGGGGCTCCTATCAAGGGGGGGAATGTCGACGGGGTAGCGGGACTAGAATCAGCTGGCCAGTAGTAGATAGGTCATGTCTATGAGGAATTGGTTTGTCAGGGGTCAAGGAATTGAAAGCATCTCTGTACCCCCTCTCCCTTGCTCTGCTTGTGTCTTTTTTTCTTTCTTGTTTTTTCCGAGGAAAAATACAAAGCCATGGCTAGTCGAGTTGTTGGCGGTGAATTCATAGCGAGCCCAGTTATTGGTGACGACTTGATAGCTAGCTAGATTATTGGTAGTACTAGTGAATTCCTAGCTAGTGAAATCATGGCCATAGTCTGCCTTAGCAGTGGGCTCTCAACTCCAGCATTGACCCCCCAAGTTGGCTTATGCTATGCACGAGGACTCTCTTGTGAAGCATGCAGTCAAGATTACGGTGCAATGAGGAGCTTGACTGTTGCCTGACGGGTAACACCAAGATGGGGAAAGTGATGATCAACAAGGGAGCCGAGAGCGGCTTCAGGGTGAGACGGACGTGGAAATTTGGGCCAGGAGAAACAAGGCTCAGCGCCGAGCCTGTCGTTTGGTCAGCTCGGGGGCCTGATGCTTGGTCTCGAGGTGGCGCAATTGCATCAAGGAGCGCGTGGGTGCGACTGCCGGAGGCTGCTGGCCTACATGGCGGTAAAAGGCAAATACAGGAGTCGAGAGTCGCACAAAAACAGAACAAAGGCCGTCTTGGCAAATGGATAGCTGTCAGACAAGAGCGGGCACATCGTCGTCTCATGATTGATTATCCAAGCATGACAACTAGCCGTTAGTAGTAGCAATTGCTAGCCGTAGCTAGCCACGAGGGGTAAGGAATCAAACATTGAAGCATTGGAAACAAGACGGCAATATGCCTCGAAGTGGAATGGCAGGGCAAGCAGCGTGTAGCGAGGTAGACGGGCCCAAGAGCACAAGTGGAGGCTATTATTAGATAAGGGGCAGTGCATGCTCCGCGCCGCCAATTTTCGGCAAAACGGACTCTTGGTAGCAATAGAGCGTGAGCAATAGTAGTGGTGTGAGGGTGCTGCTTGCTGCTAAGCGTGCTTGTCAGGGTGGGCTGTAAGGGTGCTTGTCAGGATGCTGGTAAGGATGCTGGTAAGGATGCGATGCCAGGTACTTGGGCGAGCTCAACGGGCCATTATCGACGCCAATTCCGTTGGATTTTGCACTAGGTCCTGCGACTACTGCAGTCGCATTTTTGCAACACTATTTGCAAAAGACTAGGAAAGGCCATAAAATGAAAAACACCAGACTTTAACAAAGGGGAAAAAAAAGAAAACGCGGGTCCCAAAAAGGCTACAAAAAAACCCGACGCTTAACATGTGGCACGGCCAGGGGGGTGTGCACCTGGCAACAACGCACAACGAATAAAGCAGTATATCCAAACAAGAAATAAATAATATGTTGGCCTTGTGTGTCGTGTGGTTTGCCGACGGGCTTCGGCCCAATGCCGGTCGATATGCTGAGCGTGACACGACGCCATGCGATGCGCCATGACGAGTTGTCTGAACTGTCTCTGGCAAACATGTCATGCATCAACCACGTCGCTACAGGGCAAATCCCCGTCGGCGAACCGATAGGCTGGGGCAATGCGTGACGCTCGGCAAGGTGGGGGGAAGCGTCGTGCCGGAGCATCTCGTCTCATTCTTGCGACCCCATGTCTGAGGGCCAAAAAAGACGCCTGTCCATCAAGGCCATGGCGAGGCAGCCCTACGTGCTCCACGTCTCTTCTTGCCCCAGCATCATGTGACATTTGGCCTTGCGAGCCATCTGCCGAGCGTGCGCTGCGTTTTGAACGTCGTGGGCACGGCCGTGGCTGATTCCGTCTTTGCTTCATCTGCATCCTACTGCATCGTGAGGCTGGAGAGGGGGGGGGGGGAGGAGGAGAATTTGCAAGTGGCGAAAAGAAGCAGCCACGGCAAAGCACTGGCAGCTAAACAGGCACTGGGGAAGCACTGGGGAAGCAGCGCTGGCGATTGCAACTAGTACCAAGCACTAGCAAATACCAGTAGACTTGGCAGTGTGCCATCACTAACACGCAGCTGCATGTACCTCTGTACACACAAATACGGTACCTACACTAACCTCTTGCTCCTCCGACACAAACAGCAACAGCAGCACTGGCCAAGGCAGACTCTAGGAAAACTCGCCTTCAACACCAATCTTTCCATTTTCTCATGTGAATCAGCCCCAAGTCGCTTCGCTTCATCCTGAACGCCCTGCCCTGCTTACCGCTCCTGGCAATGCTTTCGAACCAGTGCACAGTCATGAAACGTTGTATTGGACTCGTGACCTCGCGTCAGACTAGGCTACACTGAGCACCCCGAGAAGCTTTTCCAACCTTCTCGCATTATTCTTTCCCCCGAGTCTCCACGTCTGAGCGACACAGCTGTTTCTGCTCTCTCTCTCTCTCTCTCTCTCTCTCTCTCTCTCTCGTTTTGGTCTCTTCTTTTTTTGTCTCGCCTGATTGCCACGTCTGCATCGCCCTGCCGTGGCCACATGTCTTCTCAGACATCCAACTTCTAGACCCAAGACGTTTTGTACATTCATACGAGGCAAGCGCACAGGGCTTGCACTGCAATCAATCTTAACCTCTGCCTGCATCAATGCACGCCTGTACACCCTCCTTGTACGAGATAGATAAATTTACACTGTACAATATACTATGCCTCCATTGTCAAATTCCCAGAGAGGGGGACAAGGAGGAGGGCACGGGGGGAGAAGGGGGCTGGATAAATTCCCTTGGGGCACAAGCAAAACGCTCAAGCCCAGAGGCTCCATGCCCAAGGGATACTCGACCAAACTGTCCAGAAATTGATTTTTTCGAGCATTCAAGGCCATAGATGGAATTGTGCTCCGGCGCCCAAGAAAAGGAAAAAAAACAGAAGGGGGGGAGTAGAGGGGGTTGCTGTCACTGCAGGGCATCGCAAGCCAATCCAAGTCTCATGATAAATCACTTGTACGTACGACTTGAGCTCGCCTGTAGCAGTACCCCGTGTCACTCAATGGGTACCATCTGCAGGATATACATCTCTTCCCCCCTTTCTTGTTGCCTCCCTCCTCCCACGCAATGCACAAATCACGCACCTACACACCACACATGTATGCCATGCATCCATCCATCTCCTACTCAGACATGCATAGACACTTACGTATACATGCGTCGAGCCATTGGCACATAAAACCGCACATATACCTTGTTGGGACTATTGCCAAGTGGCATACAGAGTTTCATAGAGTTTAGAGCTGAAAAATTAATAAAAGATTGTTAAGCCAGTTAATGACACAAGAGACTTGGTCCGTCTCCGCTAGGACCGGTAGATAGACTAGCTCGTCATGGCCGGCAACTCCCATTTGATGATAATTTACCCCAGGACACCGCCGTGCTTGGCAGATGTGGGATATGTCCAAAGGAGATAGGGAGGGGGACGGGGGCCTGCTGGTGCCACAGGAAAGAAATTGATTTACTTCATCCCGCGCGCGTCTGTCACTAGGCTTCTTCACAAATGAGTCGCGCTCCTCAAGGCGAAGCTGTCAGGAATGATGCTTGGCATTCTGGTTTCGACGCCTTGCCCCGGGGCAGGCTTTTGATTTCAAAGTGTCTGTGCATTGCCGCTCCGCAGTAGCTCGCGGCAAATAAATCCGTCGGATTATTTATTACGTCCGCAGGGCTTAATTCTTTGTCCTCCCTCTCGGCCCCCAGATCCGGTGGGAGACGATGGCTAGTCTCGGACCCGGGCGGCGCCACCACCACTTTCCAGCTTCTAGTGGCACCCTAGTCTCCTGGAAGGAATGCTATAGTGTTATGGCTTTGACCACTGCTGGGGCTTTGATAGCTTTGGACATATAGGGCTGGTACTGGGGCTTTGGGGGGGGGAGGGGCCACAGACGCTGCCGGTAAATGACTCCATACGCTTGTCCAAATTGTGCCACTTTTGAAACAGAAATCATGTTGCTAGGCCGCAATCTGCACAAATCTTGATACATTTTATATTATTGCCTCAAAGACTATTTCTCTAGGACGAAATCGCAAGCGCCAAGCCTAGTAACAACTCCCAGGCGAAAAGGGGGGCCCAGGGAGCCAAGGAGATGCTTCACACCGCCTGACACAGACGGCGGGCCTATTCATTAATTACATCTCCGCGGCGAATAGTATGCTGTGGCAGCTCTATAGGACCACGCTGGCACGCTATAATGCGTATAGCGCTTGACTCTTGTAGTCAGCGGCACTCCCACCAAGCTAGGCCAGGGTGATGCCGGCTTTACATGGCCCTGGCAAGAGAGACAACGCCAGCAAGGTTGACTTTACCCAGAAAGACACAAGGCCGAAGAGATTGACTCTTGACCTAGCAAGGGGGAGGGAGAAAAAAAATGAGGGAATTTGGGGGAGGAAAGGAGTCGACGTGATTTGGTACATGCTGTCGGCTGGCAAGGACATTCCGAAAAGAGAAAGAGACAAAGCCAAAGAGCAATAGTATCTTTGACGGTAATAAAACCAATGCGAAAAAAAAAAAAACCAGAAAACAGAAAACAGAGAAAGCAAAAAAGTGACTTGTGCTAGGAAGATGGGTCATGGCACAAAACTGGAGCATAAATTGTAGGAGATGCCCCATTTTGGCGCGAACCAATGCGGCTTTCGTCGGGTCTTTCCAAACAGAGTCGCTTAAACGGGTCTTGAGCCTTGATGATCTCATATTCTGGGGCAGTTTGGGTTAGTGCGACATAGTCTCGGAGGTGATGCCACGTTTAAACAGCGGGCTTTGTCAAACACACGCGCATGCCGTGCGTCTCGAGTAGTGTGCACCGAGCATAATTTTCACGTTGCGAAACAGGAGAGCAACACGTGGCGGCAGTAAAGGGGCTGTATCGTCTGGTGGCTAGTTGAAGAGAACACGAAGACGAGGGCTCTAGTACTATTTTGTTTGGCGGCGGACAACGGAATATCCCACTGCATAGCGTTGCAAGACGAGTCACGCCGGGCTCTTCGTCTGTTGTCAGTGGTATTTCGAGATTGCAGTAAGAGCTTTTTAGCCTTGTTTCCTATCTTGAGTTGTTCATGGGCCGGCTGTCGCTCAGGGGCGGCGGGTTGCTTGACTTGAGTTTGAATCATGGCAAGAGGATGAAGCATGCTACGAGTAAATCAGCTTCCTCTTTGGAAATGTGCTTGTGGCAAAGAGGCCTTCAGCCTCAACAAGCGGCATTGCTATGATGCTGGGGCTGAAATTGGTCACTGTTGGCACGGCATTGACTTGGCGCATTGTTGCGGGAGAGCGGCAAACTAGTAGAGGCCGCAAACTAGAGGCGGGCGAAATACCAGCTGGTAGTTGGGCCGTGGGCAAAGGTGGCAGCGCACAATGGAGCAGCGGCGGAGATGGAATGGGCAGCCGACGGCGGGCGAGCAAATAAAGCCAGGCGACAGCGGTAGTGGCTTTCGGGAAGCGAGCTTGGGCCTTGATATGGCGATGGTGTATTTGTTTGCTGGCACTTGCTATTGCCAGTGGTGTGCTATTGCTGCGCTGTAATATCGGCCTTTTTTTTGTAATTGAATCTGACAAGTGCGGCTAGTCTGCTGAGTAGATGACATAGCCACGCCAGGGTGGTTTGGGCGGCGCGGCGCGTGACGCGTATTGTATCCGAGACAAACTATTCGGCAATGGAAATGAAGTCGAGGCTGGCCACGGCGTGCGTGCTGAAGCTCCTTTGCAGCAGGGCCTGGCTTCGAGGGCTGGCCACGGCCATGTGTGCACGGTGCGGAGAGGGCGAGGTACCGGCCGAAAGCAATTAAGCCGACTGCTGGGCTGCTGGCTCGTCTGGCGTATACAAGTGGGGCGGGACCCCCACGGACGGAGCAGCAAAGCAGGAAAAGCTTAACGCAGCCTGAGCCGCCGCCGGGTGCCCCGGCTGTTGTTATTTTTATCCCTGGCCGCTGACTGGCCGGGCAAGCCCTGCTTAGCGCGGTGCTCACTGGAAGGGGTTGATGGGTGACGGATGCTTGCTTAGCATGCTTGCTTGGGATGCTTGCTTATACTGCTGGCAAACTGCTACACGCAGCACGGGGCGACAAGAGGAATCTGCCAAGAGACGGCGCAGAAGAAAAATGCCACCAGACAGCCAGAGACAAAAGGAAAAACAAGGAAAAAAAGGAAAAAAAAAGGAAAAAAAAAAGACGCGGCCAGACGGAGCACAGTAAAGCTGAGGCAGCAGCGCAATAGCACAGAAAGCAGGTGCTGGAACCAGGCGCTCTGCAGCTTGTCTTGTGGCCCCAACATGGCAGCACGCAACAGCCTCTCGACAGCGCCAACCCCGTCCCCTCGCGCCAACGCCCCCCCCTCCCTCTCTCT